>JAURVB010013414.1:0-15119 GCA_033002965.1 Piper betle | reverse complement strand
TCCTGAAACTGACTCAACTCGAAAAATAACGGTCGACCCGACCGGTTCTGAATATAAAACCCTGACTCGAATCGTGGGTTTTACACGGGGTGGCGATGGCTGTTAGCGACGACATCGAAAACGGGCGGAGGTGGCGTGCTCCGATCGGGGCTTCGGCCGGCCTCGACGACGGTCGGGATGATGGGGGAAACGTCGGCGACGATGAGAGGGTGAGACTGGTGGTCACGGCAGCGGTGACGGCGGCCGAACGGCGGCAGAATCCGGCTCAAAGTGGCGACGGCCAAGGCGGCTTTGTGGCATCGCGGCAGCCCGTTGGCAGGCGATCGGTGGCCGAGGGTCTTCAGGACGGCACAACGACGGCGAGGGGACGATGGGCGGTTGGTTCCGGCGGTGGGGCGGCAGTCGACGGCGGTGGCGGCGACGAACAAAGTTGGCGGCGAGGGTTTTGGAGGGGAAAGTGTCGGGGAAAGGAGAAAACACCCCCAATGGCAATTTTGTAAATAAGTATTGACACGATTGCTACTCGAGTCAAAATAATAACTAGTTCATAATAAATTCTAAAACAAATCTAGAAAAATATGGGAAAATCCCATAAAATAAAACAAAGACAACAATATCCAAATGACATACTCTATAATTAATAACCCTTCCGAATATAATCTAATGCGTCCTAATGTGTTATTCGGCCTAAAACTATTTCTACAATCAAATATATAAAAAGGAGAAATACTGCATACTTTCATATATTCTGATAACTCATTTCTCACCATCTTCTCAACGTTATTATCATATATTCAGGTTCACCTGACTCTCATCGCTCATAACTCACAGCTGGCCCTCGACTCAGCACGTGGTTCATGAACTAACCTCGACTCGAACCAACGGTCGAACCGACTGGTTCTGTAACGTAAAACCCTGACTCAAGTCACGGGTTTACATCGCTAGACTAGCAGCGGGCCGCCGACAAAGGGTGGAAAAACAGAGTCGCCGGCAAAATAAAGGAGGGAGGAGGAAATTAGCAGGGGTAATTTTGTAATAAAAATTTGACTCGCTCTCGACTTTAGTTAATATTACGAAATATATCCTGAAAAATATTAAAAATATAATAAAATACCATAAAATAAAATAATTGAGTTCTAATTGATTATTTTATCTTATGGTATTTTTATCTATTTTTTTCATTTTTTCTAGATTTATTTCGTGATATTGACACAAGTTGGGAAGGAAATGGCAAGGGTAGTTTTGTAATAAAAACTTGACTCGGTCAGAGACTAGAGTCAATATTATGAAATAATTCCCTAAAAATGTAAAAAAATTCAGGAAAATACCAAAAAAATAAAATAATCAAATTACAATGTATTATTTTATTTTATGGTATTTTACCCTGTTTTTAAATATTTTTCAAGAGGAGTAGTTTTAAAATAAAAGCCGGGCTCAACTCGATCAATATTACGAAATATATCTCAAAAATATGAAAAAAATAGATTAAAATACCCTAAAATAAAATAATCTATTGAAACTTGATTATTTTATTTTATCGTATTTTACTATATTTTTTGTATTTTTTGGGATATATTTTATAATATTAACTCAAGTCGGGAGCGAGTCAAGTTTTAATTACGAAATTGCCATTGAGCTCCCCGACCTCCGCTGTTTCTCCTCTACGTACGATCGTCCCCCCCCTCCTCTGTTTTTGCAGCTCCACCCCGACCGCCGGTGACCTCGCCGCCGCCATCACCTGCACTACCGCCGGCCAGCGTCGCCAATGTCGCCATCGCCGCCCATCTTTTCCTTCTTTTGCCTTCTTCTCTTCCCTTAATCTGCTTGCCGCCCCTCCTGCTCTGTTTCGTGGAGCACCACCGGCCTCGGTGCCGGATACCGCCGTCTTGTCGTCAACCATCCTTTGTCGTCGTCGTCCTTCCATCCAACTTGAGGTGTGACACGGAGGGCGCGGTGGGGGCGCAGGGGCCGGCGCGGTGGGCGGGCTAGGTGGGCAGGCGCGGCTGGCGAGTGCGGCAACTGATGCAGAGAGTGGGGGCGAGCAGGCTAGTAGGAGCGCTGGGGCGGGGGGTGGGGGAAGCGGGCGCGGCGCGGGTGGGGAAGCGGGCGTGGCGCGGCTGGGATGCGCGGGTGGTGGTGCGGCGGAGATGGGCGGGAAGAGGGAGTTTGGGGGGAGGGGGAGAGTGCTTGGGTTTTTTCAGCCGTTGGATTCAATCCAATGGCTAAAATTGAGCACAACCAAGATGGTTGTGCTCAATTACAGCAATCCTTTCTCCATATATATATATATATATATATATATATATATATAGGGGGCTTGGTAGGGTTCCAACACTACCAAATATGGGCAGTTGGATCTGATCCAACGACCCAAACCCGATCCTGCGTTTCTCCTCCTTCTGCTAGCCCTTCCCTCGCCGATTTCCGCCGCCTACCCCCAGCCAAGCCCTGCCCCGCCCTCGGCCACACCCTTTCCCTGACCCTGCCCCACCCAACCCCGCCCCACCTGCAGCTATGACGGCACCCCTTCCGGCAAGCAGCCGGCAGTGGGGTGGTGTGAAAAATGGGGGAGGGGAAGAACAGGGAAGGTGGAGGGTAGTATCGTAATAAAAAATTTACTCGGTCATGACTCGAGTAAGTTTTTATTACAAAATAAATTTAAAAAATAAAATAATTTTGTAATAAAAACTTGACTCAGTCCCGAATCAAGTCAATATTATGAAATAAATTTAAAATAAAATAAAATAATTTTGTAATAAAAATTTGACTTTAAAAAAATAAAATAATTTCATAATTATTTTATTTTTAAAAAAATTTATTTCGTAATATTAACTCGAGTAACGACTGAACCAAGTTTTTATTATGAAATTATTTTATTCTTTTAAAAATTTATTTCGTAATAAAAACTTAACCCGAGTCGTCACCAAGTAAAGTTTTTATTATGATACTACCCTCCCCTATTTCTTCCCTCTCCATTATTGTGCTGCGCCACCCCACTGCCGGCCGCCCGCGGTGGGGGGGAACTCGGGGGCCTAGGGGAGGGGTGCCGGTTGTGGGCGGGGCCGGGGGGTGGGGTGGCAGCTGCAAGCGTGGGCAGGGGGGTGGGAACGCGGGGGTAGGTGGGGCTGCGGCAGCAGGCGGGAGGGGAAGATGTCCATATTGAAAATGTCCAACCGAAGAACAAATATACGAACTTACACCCACTAATCCCAAACAAGAGATTTCAGTAAAGAACTTTTCCAGATCCAACATTCTAGTCTACTTACATTTGATTTTATGGCTGACTGTACAACATTAAACTACTAAACAAGTTCGTCGCTTGAAAACAAAACTACATCTGCAGGTTTCACTAAATATGTAAAACATCTGACACTAGCAACTTTTAATCCGATTGATGGGTCTGATCATGTTCAATGAAATCAAGAGCTGCTTCTTTTGAAACAACGTCTACACGACTAACCTTGTTCTTGTGTGTTACGAGCTCTGGGCGGAGTGTGGTGATAATAAACTGAGTATTTGTTGTGTCAGCCTGAACCGTATCATATCTATTTGAATGCACTTAAGTTCACAAGTGATAGAAATCCCTACATTTCATTTAGCCAATATCTAATCAATAATGTAACACATTTACAGCACCATTTTTTTATAAAGTTAATTGCATAAAACCAATAAAGGAAGACGTACAATCACATAAAACCAACCAAGGAAAACATACAAAAATGATACATCAAAAAGAGAACGGCAAACACTGAAAAAGCATTACAACCAATTTGCAGAAAGGAAATGAAAGCTTATAAACAATTATGCAATCAGATGATATCTAATTCAATATGTTCAATTGTTAATTCGTATTATATAACATGGTATTATTCTCGCAAACAACAAACCAGAGATAATTCTTAAGTTCATCTGTTCAGCCCTTGTTTTTGCAATATCTTGTTAGTAAAGGTGCATATTTAACAACTAGACTGATAAGATTATCTACTAGATCATAAAGAGCTGATCAAATTTTACCCGGCTGCGAGTGGTTGAGGGTCGAAGAGGCGGCGGTTGCAAGCTGGGCGGCAGTGGCAAACTTGGCAGCAGTGGCAAGCCCAGCTGCGGCAGCGAGTTGAGGGGAGCAGCAGGGAGGGCAGCAGGGAGGGGGGCGGCAAGGGGGTGAGAGGGCGGAGGCATCGACTGGGGTGGGAGGGAGGGGTGAGGTGGGTAGGCATTTTTAGATTTGATTTGGGACATTCTCGTATCAAATTGGGTGCATAAACAATTTCTGCACCATATTACAGAATAACCAATAGAGAGAGACACTTACCTGCGCTAGGGGTAGGAAAATTTTCCTATCCCAAATTCTAATTTAGGCCGTCCTTATGGTCAGCGGCTCAGATTTGATGAAAACTAAAAGAAATTCTTCCACCCACTCGCGGGTAGGGAGGGGAGGCATCCGCGGTGGTGGAGGGGGAGCGTTGCAGCCGGGAAGGAGTTGTCGCCGGTTGCCCGCGACTCCTTCCTCTACCCCGCTCCTCCCCTCCTACCATGGATACCACCCCTTCTGGCTCCCCTTGACCCCGCCGTCCCTCCGCAGCTACCACCTCCCTTTGACCCCTTCATCCTCTACCCTGTTCTCCCCCTCCCTGGCCAGCTTCCCCCCTTCCTTGGTCGGCCATGGTTGGAACTTGGCTGCGGCAAGAAAGAAGGGGTAAAAGATTTTTCTTTTTTATCAAATCTAGGCTGTCCAATTAAGATAGCCAGATTAGAGTTTGGGGCAGGAAAATTTCCCCGCCCCTAGCACATTAAACCTGTGATGAAATAAAAATTGTGACATAATTATCTAAAGATTTTATACAAATTTTTTATTATAATTAAACATTTTATAACATTTTAAGAAAAAAACCACTAAAAATCATAGTATTTTCTTTATTATGTGGCAAAAATTTATATATATATATATATATATATATATATATATATTTGTACATATCGGTACTTATCAGTCACGTGAGTAAATTCCGAGCGTGGAATAAAAATTGGAATAGTAACTCAATAAATAAGGAAGCCCAATTATTAATTTTTTTGAGATTGATGTATCACTTGTTGGCTAGAGTCATATTGCTTGGAAGGTCTTGCTGGAACAAGTGCTAACGTTACCAACTCTTAACGCCCCCACCTGTTGCTGTGCTGACGGAGTTGATGCTGTTTTGCCGACGTTGCCGAAGAATTGCAGAATCCACCATCCTGCTGTTCAAGCCTTGCCGCAATAGTTTGCTGCCTCACTGCCCTGATTTGCTGTCACAAGGGAGCCACCACCAGAGAGAACTTTGCTGCCTTGTCCGAGTCTAGGAGAAGGGTTCCTGTCCATATCTTGCCCACGTCTCTGCACCTTGGACGTCTGCCCATACGTTGCCGCTCTGGAACTTGCTGGACCAACAAACACCAAACCAAGCCGCCGTCACCTTGCTGCAGGGTCCCTGTGCCGAGGAGAGACATCGGAGACTTGCTGGCTTGTAGTATTTTTGTCCACCATTGGTTGCCAGCAGCCCATCAGCATCACCGCTCGCCAAGGGAAGGAGGTATTGCTGCCACCAGAGAAGGGAGAAAAGAGGGGAAAACAGCCGTGGAGAGCTTATTTCGAGGCTGTTTTCCGATCAACTCCGGATTTCCAAACCAAGAAATGGTATCCAAAGTGAATTCTGTGAAGTAATTTAAAAGCCCAAATAGAGTCCAGCAAGAGTTCGTCGCCTCCATCGCCGGAAAAAAATCAGAAGTTGTCCACCGAAGAAGGCAGAAAACAGGGAAAACCGCCGCGGAGAGCTGATTTCGCTCCTGTTTTCCGACCAACTACGGCTGTCACCAATCCCGCCGTGGTTTCCAAAGTGAAGCCTATGAAGTAATATACAAATCCAAGTCTAGTCCCACCGGCGTTGGCCCTACCATCACCGGAAAAAATCACGAAGTCGTTGACCGGAGCAAGACAAGAACAGAGAGTGCCCTGTCATTGCTCTGTTTGAGCTGCCAAGGAGAGACGCTGGAGTTTTGGAAATTTTCTGCTCTGCTCGTTGGAGTTCCACCACTGTCCACTGTCATGCTTCATGCTTGGAGTGCCGCAGGGGTCTTCCTTCCGCGAAGCTCACCTCCTCCTTTGGCGACCGATCGACTGTGACACTTTGGAGCCAAAGTCCTTCTGCTGCCTCAAAAGAACGCCAAAGGAGTCTCGCATATGTTGTTGTTGGAATCATATCTGTCCATCAGAGAAAAGTCCCAGTGCTGTCGAGAGTCGGAGTTTGAAACTCAAGAGTTACTGCTGGAGGCACTACACTGTTCGTGTCAAGGAAATAGCCGGAATTCGTAGTTCTTGAGGTTTGAAGGTGCTGCATTCGGAGAAGTCAAGTATCTGCCTCCGTGGACGCAGGGATTTCGGTGTAGCCACTGGAGAAGCCCACGCGCCGGCGGTGTCGCTGCTAAGAAATATAGGGGAAGGAGGACAAGGGAAGAACGACAGGGCCGGGTAGTGCTTGGACCCGCTTATTGCCTTGGGCTTGATTGGGTCCGACGGGCGACTCATTTACCATGTCCGGTTTGCATCCCCATAGTGGAGGTCATGATCATTAGGGGTGGCGCGGACGTCGAATTGGTCCGACCGTCCGAAGTCCGAAGCATGTCCGACCGAATTTGACCGACCGAATTCGACCGAATTAAAACAAACTAAATATGGACATTTCTTTGTCCGACCGAATGACTGACCAAATGTCCGATATTTTCATCAATAATATAATATTTTCAACATTTGTAAGGCTAATGTCAACAAATATTATTAATTAACACTTTGACAGTATCTATTCCATTTCAAGATGCAAACTTCCTTTACCAAATAATTGTATAAATTTTTATAATTCAATCACTACACAATTTCGTTATTATAAAATTTTTTTACATTATCATCCAAGTATAAATAATCTAACTTTATAAAATAATAAAATTAATTCTAGATATAAAATAAACTAAATTTAGGATAAATCTAAGGAATATACACGCAGTGGCAACGGACGACTGTTCGGCGGAGGCAGGCAGCGTCGCGGCGGCAATCCGATGGCAGGAGGCAGGGCAGACGAAGCAGGCAGTGGCGGATGTTTATACAACGTGCAGAGGGTGGTGGTCCGGCGGAGGCAGGCGGTGGCGGAGGCTGGAGCGGTGGAGGCGGGAGCGACGGACGCAGGGCAGCCGAGGGCCTCGACGGATTTTCACACGACGCGCGAGAGGGTGGCGGAGACACGAGCATAGGGTGGCGGTCCAGCGGAGGCAGAGCGGTGCAAGCAGGGAGCGGAGGCAGGCAGCGGCAGACATGGCGTGCAAAGGTTGGCAGAAGTTGAGGCATGCAGTGCACGCGATGGCGGTTCGGCGGAGGCAAGGGGCAGGGCGGCGGAGGCAAGGGGAGGGTGGCGGCAAGAGGCTGCGGCAGGACCCTGCGGCAGAGGCGGCGGCGGCGGCGGTATGAACAGTGGTCATTGCTAGGGTTTAAAAATTAGGGTTGATTTCGGACCATCCACGGACGTTGTCCGAGTCTAGCAACCTTCTGAACCCGCAACGAAGCATCGTTGCGGGTACATTGAAGGCTAGACTCGGACAACGTCCGTGGATGGTCCGAAATCAACCCTAACTTTTAAACCCTAGCAATGACCACTGTTCATACCGCCGCCGCCGCCGCCTCTGCTCGCAGGGTCCCGCCGCGGCCTCTTGCCGCCACCCTCCCCTTGCCTCCGCCGCCCTGCCCCTTGCGCTCCGCCGAACCGCCATCGCGTGCACTGCATGCCTCAACTTTTGCCAACCTTTGCACGCCACAGTCTGCCGCTGCCTGCCTCCGCTCCCTGCTTGCACCGCTCGCCTCCGCTGGACCGCCACCCTATGCTCGTGTCTCCAGCCACCCTCTCCGCGTCGTGTGAAAATCCGTCGAGGCCCTCGGTCGCCCTGCGTCCGTCGCTCCCGCCTCCACCGCTCCAGCCTCCGCCACCGCTCCTCCGCCGGACCACCACCCTCTGCACGTTGTATAAACATCCGCCACCGCTTGCTTCGTCTGCCCTGCCTCCCGCCATCGGATTGCCGCCGCCGACGCCGCCTGCCTCCGCCGAACAGTCGTCCGTTGCCACTGCGTGTATATTCCTTAGATTTATCCTAAATTTAGTTTATTTTATATCTAGAATTAATTCTTATTATTTTATAAAGTTAGATTATTTATACTTGGATGATAATGTAAAAAAATTTTATAATAACGAAATTCTGAAGTGATTGAATTATAAAAATTTATACAATTATTTGGTAAAGGAAGTTTGCATCTTAAATGGAATAGATACTGTCAAAGTGTTAATTAATAATATTTGTTGACATTAGCCTTACAAATGTTGAAAATATTATATTATTGATGAAAATATCGATCATTCGGTCAGTCATTCTATCGGATAAAGAAATGTCCATATTTAGTTTATTTTAATTCGGTCGAATTCGGTCGGTCAAATTCGGTCGACATGCTTCGGACTTCAGGCGGTGGGACCAATCTCACGTCCGCGCCACCCCTAATGATCATGACCTCCACTAGGGGGATGCAAACCGGACATGGTGAATGAGTCGCCCGTCGGACCCAATCAAGCGCAAGGCAATAAGCGGGTCCAAGTCACTTCCCGGCCCTGTCCTTCTTCCCTTGTCCTCCTTCCCTATATTTCTTAGCAGCGACAACCGCCGGCGCGTGGGCTTCTCCAGTGGCTACACCGAAATCCCTGCGTCCACGGAGGCAGATACTTGACTTCTCCGAATGCAGCACCTTCAAACCTCAAGAACTACGAATTCCGGCTATTTCCTTGACACGAACAGTGTAGTGCCTCCAGCAGTAACTCTTGAGTTTCAAACTCCGACTCTCGACAGCACTGGGACTTTTCTCTGATGGACAGATATGATTCCAACAACAACATATGCGAGACTCCTTTGGCGTTCTTTTGAGGCAGCAGAAGGACTTTGGCTCCAAAGTGTCACAGTCGATCGGTCGCCAAAGGAGGAGGTGAGCTTCGCGGAAGGAAGACCCCTGCGGCACTCCAAGCATGAAGCATGACAGTGGACAGTGGTGGAACTCCAACGAGCAGAGCAGAAAATTTCCAAAACTCCAGCGTCTCTCCTTGGCAGCTCAAACAGAGCAATGACAGGGCACTCTCTGTTCTTGTCTTGCTCCGGTCAACGACTTCGTGATTTTTTCCGGTGATGGTAGGGCCAACGCCGGTGGGACTAGACTTGGATTTGTATATTACTTCATAGGCTTCACTTTGGAAACCACGGCGGGATTGGTGACAGCCGTAGTTGGTCGGAAAACAGGAGCGAAATCAGCTCTCCGCGGCGGTTTTCCCTGTTTTCTCCCTTCTTCGGTGGACAACTTCTGATTTTTTCCGGCGATGGAGGCGACGAACTCTTGCTGGACTCTATTTGGGCTTTTAAATTACTTCACAGAATTCACTTTGGATACCATTTCTTGGTTTGGAAATCCGGAGTTGATCGGAAAACAGCCTCGAAATAAGCTCTCCACGGCTGTTTTCCCTCTTTTCTCCCTTCTCTGGTGGCAGCAATACCTCCTTCCCTTGGCGAGCGGTGATGCTGATGGGCTGCTGGCAACCAATGGTGGACAAAAATACTACAAGCCAGCAAGTCTCCGATGCTCTCCTCGGCACAGGGACCCTGCAGCAAGGTGACGGCGGCTTGGTTTGGTGTTTGTTGGTCCAGCAAGTTCCAGAGCGGCAACGTATGGGCAGACGTCCAAGGTGCAGAGACGTGGGCAAGATATGGACAGGAACCCTTCTCCTAGACTCGGACAAGGCAGCAAAGTTCTCTCTGGTGGTGGCTCCCTTGTGACAGCAAATCAGGGCAGTGAGGCAGCAAACTATTGCGGCAAGGCTTGAACAGCAGGATGGTGGATTCTGCAATTCTTCGGCAACGTCGGCAAAACAGCATCAACTCCGTCAGCACAGCAACAGGTGGGGGCGTTAAGAGTTGGTAACGTTAGCACTTGTTCCAGCAAGACCTTCCAAGCAATATGACTCTAGCCAACAAGTGATACATCAATCTCAAAAAAATTAATAATTGGGCTTCCTTATTTATTGAGTTACTATTCCAATTTTTATTCCACGCTCGGAATTTACTCACGTGACTGATAAGTACCGATATGTACAAATAATATATATATATATATATATATATATATATATAAATTTTTGCCACATAATAAAGAAAATACTATGATTTTTAGTGGTTTTTTTCTTAAAATGTTATAAAATGTTTAATTATAATAAAAAAATTTGTATAAAATCTTTAGATAATTATGTCACAATTTTATTTCATCACAGGTTTAAGTGTGCTAGGGGCGGGGAAATTTTCCTGCCCCAAACTCTAATCTGAGCTATCTTAATTGGACAGCCTAGATTTGATAAAAAAAGAAAAATCTTTTACCCTTCTTTCTTGCCGCAGCCAAGTTCCAACCATGGCCGACCAAGGAAGGGGGGAACTGGCCAGTGGAGGGGGAGAACAGGGTAGAGGATGAAGGGTCAAAGGGAGGTGGTAGCTGCGGAGGGACGGCGGGGTCAAGGGGAGCCAGAAGGGGTGGTATCCATGGTAGGAGGGGAGGAGCGGGGTAGAGGAAGGAGTCGCGGGCAACCGGCGACAACTCCTTCCCGACTGCAAACGCTCCTCCACCACCGCGGATGCCTCCTCTCCCTACCCGCGAGTGGGTGGAAGAATTTCTTTTAGTTTTCATCAAATCCGAGCCGCTGACCATAAGGACGGCCTAAATTAGAATTTGGGATAGGAAAATTTTCCTACCCCTAGCGCAGGTAAGTGTCTCTCTCTATTGGTTAATTCTGTAATATGGTGCAGAAATTGTTTATGCACCCAATTTGATACGAGAATGTCCCAAATCAAATCTAAAAATGCCTACCCACCTCACCCCTCCCTCCCACCCCAGCCGATGCCTCCGCCCTCTCACCCCCTTGCCGCCCCCTCCCTTGCTGCCCTCCCTGCTGCTCCTCAACTCGCTGCCGCAGCTGGGCTTGCCACTGCTGCCAAGTTTGCCACTGCCGCCCAGCTTGCAACCGCCGCCTCTTCGACCCTCAACCAATCGCAGCCGGGTAAAATTTGATCGCTCTTTATGATCTAGTAGATAATCTTATCAGTCTAGTTGTTAAATATGCACCTTTACTAACAAGATATTGCAAAAACAAGGGCTGAACAGATGAACTTAAGAATTATCTCTGGTTTGTTGTTTGCGAGAATAATACCATGTTATATAATACGAATTAACAATTGAACATATTGAATTAGATATCATCTGATTGCATAATTGTTTATAAGCTTTCATTTCCTTTCTGCAAATTGGTTGTAATGCTTTTTCAGTGTTTGCCGTTCTCTTTTTGATGTATCATTTTTGTATGTTTTCCTTGGTTGGTTTTATGTGATTGTACGTCTTCCTTTATTGGTTTTATGCAATTAACTTTATAAAAAAATGGTGCTGTAAATGTGTTACATTATTGATTAGATATTGGCTAAATGAAATGTAGGGATTTCTATCACTTGTGAACTTAAGTGCATTCAAATAGATATGATACGGTTCAGGCTGACACAACAAATACTCAGTTTATTATCACCACACTCCGCCCAGAGCTCGTAACACACAAGAACAAGGTTAGTCGTGTAGACGTTGTTTCAAAAGAAGCAGCTCTTGATTTCATTGAACATGATCAGACCCATCAATCGGATTAAAAGTTGCTAGTGTCAGATGTTTTACATATTTAGTGAAACCTGCAGATGTAGTTTTGTTTTCAAGCGACGAACTTGTTTAGTAGTTTAATGTTGTACAGTCAGCCATAAAATCAAATGTAAGTAGACTAGAATGTTGGATCTGGAAAAGTTCTTTACTGAAATCTCTTGTTTGGGATTAGTGGGTGTAAGTTCGTATATTTGTTCTTCGGTTGGACATTTTCAATATGGACATCTTCCTCCCTGCCCGCTGCCGCAGCCCCACCTACCCCCGCGTTCCCACCCCCTGCCCACGCTTGCAGCTGCCACCCCACCCCCCGCCCCGCCCACAACCGGCACCCCTCCCCTAGGCCCCCGAGTCCTCCCCACGCGGGCGGCCGGCAGTGGGGTGGCGCAGCACAACAATGGGAGAGGGAAGAAATAGGGAGGGTAGTATCATAATAAAACTTTACTTGGTGACGACTCGGGTTAAGTTTTTATTACGAAATAAATTTTAAAAGAATAAAATAATTTCATAATAAAAACTTGGTTCAGTCGTTACTCGAGTTAATATTACGAAATAAATTTTTTAAAAATAAAATAATTATGAAATTATTTTATTTTTTTAAAGTCAAATTTTTATTACAAAATTATTTTATTTTATTTTAAATTTATTTCATAATATTGACTTGATTCGGGACTGAGTCAAGTTTTTATTACAAAATTATTTTATTTTTTAAATTTATTTTGTAATAAAACTTACTCGAGTCATGACCGAGTAAATTTTTTATTACGATACTACCCTCCACCTTCCCTGTTTCTCCTCCCCCATTTTTCACACCACCCCACTGCCGGCTGCTTGCCGGAAGGGGTGCCGTCATAGCTGCAGTGGGGCGGGGTTGGGTGGGGCAGGGTCGTGGAAAGGGTGTGGCCGAGGGCGGGGCAGGGCTTGGCTGGGGTAGGCGGCGGAAACTCGGCGAGGGAGGGCTAGCAGAAGGAGGAGAAACGCAGGATCGGGTTTGGGTCGTTGGATCAGATCCAACTGCCCATATTTGGTAGTGTTGGAACCCTACCAAGCCCCCTATATATATATATATATATGTATATATATATATATGGAGAAAGGATTGTCGTAATTGAGCACAACCATCTTGGTTGTGCTCAATTTTTAGCCATTGGATTGAATCCAACGGCTGAAAAAAACCCAAGCACTCTCCCCCCTCCCCCCAAACTCCCTCTTCCCGCCCATCTCCGCCGCACCACCACCCGCGCATCCCAGCCGCGCCACGCCCGCTTCCCCGCGCCGCGCCCGTTCCCCACCGCCCAGCGCTCCTGCTAGCCTGCTCGCCCCCACTCTCTGCATCAGTTGCCGCACTCGCCAGCCGCGCCTGCCCACCTAGCCCGCCCACCGCGCCGGCCCTGCGCCCCCACCGCGCCCTCCGTGTCACACCTCAAGTTGGATGGAAGGACGACGACGACAAAGGATGGTTGACGACAAGACGGCGGTATCGGCACCGAGGCCGGTGGTGCTCCACGAAACAGAGCAGGAGGGGCGGCAAGCAGATTAAGGGAAAGAGAAAGAAGGCAAAAGAAGGAAAAGATGGGCGGCGATGGCGACATTGGCGACGCTGGCCGGCGGTAGTGCAGGTGATGGCGGCGGCGAGGTCACCGGCGGTCGGGGTGGAGCTGCAAAACAGAGGAGGGGGGGACGATCGTACGTAGAGGAGAAACAGCGGAGGTCGGGGAGCTCAATGGCAATTTCGTAATTAAAACTTGACTCGCTCCCGACTTGAGTTAATATTATAA
The DNA here is from genome assembly GCA_033002965.1 of Piper betle. Lineage (NCBI taxonomy): Eukaryota > Viridiplantae > Streptophyta > Magnoliopsida > Piperales > Piperaceae > Piper > Piper betle. The sequence continues at coordinate 1,562 of JAURVB010013414.1, read as the reverse complement.
AATATATCCCAAAAATACAAAAATATAGTAAAATACGATAAAATAAAATAATCAAGTTTCAATAGATTATTTTATTTTAGGGTATTTTAATCTATTTTTCATATTTTTGAGATATATTTCGTAATATTGATCGAGTTGAGCCCGGCTTTTATTTTAAAACTACTCCTCTTGAAAAATATTTAAAAACAGGGTAAAATACCATAAAATAAAATAATACATTGTAATTTGATTATTTTATTTTTTTGGTATTTTCCTGAATTTTTTTACATTTTTAGGAATTATTTCATAATATTGACTCTAGTCTCTGACCGAGTCAAGTTTTTATTACAAACTACCCTTGCCATTTCCTTCCCAACTTGTGTCAATATCACGAAATAAATCTAGAAAAAATGAAAAAATAGATAAAAATACCATAAGATAAAATAATCAATTAGAACTCAATTATTTTATTTTATGGTATTTTATTATATTTTTAATATTTTTCAGGATATATTTCGTAATATTAACTAAAGTCGAGAGCGAGTCAAATTTTTATTACAAAATTACCCCTGCTAATTTCCTCCTCCCTCCTTTATTTTGCCGGCGACTCTGTTTTTCCACCCTTTGTCGGCGGCCCGCTGCTAGTCTAGCGATGTAAACCCGTGACTCGAGTCAGGGTTTTACGTTACGGAACCAGTCGGTTCGACCGTTGGTTCGAGTCGAGGTTAGTTCATGAACCACGTGCTGAGTCGAGGCCAGCCGTGAGTTATGAGCGATGAGAGTCAGGTGAACCTGAATATATGATAATAACGTTGAGAAGATGGTGAGAAATGAGTTATCAGAATATATGAAAGTATGCAATATTCTCCTTTTATATATTTGATTGTAGAAATAGTTTTAGGCCGAATAACACATTAGGACGCATTGGATTATATTCGGTAGGGTTATTAATTATAGAGTATGTCATTTGGATATTGTTGTCTTTGTTTTATTTTATGGGATTTTCCCATATTTTTCTAGATTTGTTTTAGAATTTATTATGAACTAGTTATTATTTTGACTCGAGTAGCAATCGTGTCAATACTTATTTACAAAATTGCCATTGGGGTGTTTTCTCCTTCCCCGACACTTTCCCCCCAAACCCTCGCTGCCAACTTTGTTCGTCGCCGCCACCGCCTACGACTGCCGCCTCACCGCCGGACCAACCGCCCATCGTCCCCTACGCCGTCGCAGTCCGCTCTGAAGACCTCGGCCACGCGATCGCCTGCCAACGGTTGCCGCGATGCCACAGGCCGCTCGGTCGTCGCCACTTTGAGCCGGACTGCCGCGTTCGGCTGCCGTCACCGCTGCCGTGACCACCAGTCACCCTCTCATCGCCGCCGACGTTTCCCCCATCATCCCGACCGTCGTCGGGAGCCGGTCGAAGCCCCGGATCGAGGAGCACGCCCTCCGCCCGCTTCGGTGTCGTACGCTAACAGCCATCGCCACCCCGTATTAAACCCACGATTCGAGTCAGGGTTTTATATTCGAAGGCTCGGTCGGTGTCGACCGTTGATTTTCCGAAGTTGAGTCAGTTTCAGGAC
>JAURVB010013413.1:0-75197 GCA_033002965.1 Piper betle | reverse complement strand
TTTTTCCGAGTCTTTACACAAAGGCTCACCCCCTTGTAACTAGAAAGTTGGCTATCTACACAGCCTGCCAATGCTAGCTAGATAGTTGTTATTTTAGGCGAACTCTACCATCAGCAAATGCTCATCCCATGATCCACTAATATCTAGCATGCAGAACCTTAGTAAATCCTCCAAGATCTGAATGGTCCACTCAGAGTAGCCCTCTATCTGAGGATAATAAGCGGTGCTAAATTTGGTTTCCATGCCCAACTTTCTGTGGAACGATATCCAAAAGGATGAGGTAAACCTAGGGTCCCTCTATGATGCAATCTCCTAAGGTACTCTATGCATTCTGACTATTTGATCCCGGTATAGTTTGGACATGGTAAGGGCACTATAAGAAGTGAGCCGAATCAGTCAAATGATAGAGAATCACACACACACAACATCCATATGATGTTTGGAAGAAGGCAAATGAGTAACAAAGTCACATGTTATGCAATCCCACTTCCACTCCGGTGGTGGTAATAGCTGTAGCAGTCCTCCTAGTCTCTTGTGCTTGATCATAACCTGCTCATAGACAAGACATTTTGACACTATGCATAGGACATTTTTCTATAGCCTTGGCTAACAATAAGATCAGCACGCGTCATGATACATCTTCACAAAGCATGGGTGCACTATAAACCTGGATAAATGGGCATTGTGAAGAATGTCCTCACATAAAATTCTGCAGGTGCTTGTGAGTCTGGAATATATAACTGCCCTCTCATCATGTATAACATGTCTGCATCTTTGAGTAGGCCAGAATATGTGCTCTACTATAGTCAACAATCGATAGACAGATAGTCAATCTAGCCATCACTGCTACTAAGTGTTTGCCTACAACATCCTCTCACTAATCCTCATATCTGATCCCCATTCCTGTGAGTCTGGCCCTACACATCACTGGCTTCCTACTGTGTGCATCAGCAAACCACTCTCGCCTCACATGGGTGGTAGGTTGTAACACCCTAAATCCGTCTTACTCATGAATCGAACCAGAATGTTACGAGTCACCCGATTAAGTCGGCTAATCTGAACCTAAACCGAATGGACCTACTCTCAGTGTCTGAAGATGAAAGATAATCATTATGATGCATGAATGAAATGTTGAGAACCTAACATGATACTACATGAATGCCATGTCAACCAAGGCACACTAAACCAATCGATCACGATAAAAATCAATAAACCCTAAAAAATGGACAGAGTATCTACAAAACTCGTGACTCAAGTTATAGTTTTATAGTCAGAACCTGTTAGTTCAACTGTTATTTTCAGTCGAGTCAGTTTGAGAACATGCGTGCTGAGTCGAGGCCAACCGTGTGTTATGAGCCATGAGGGTCATGTGTGTAACACCCCGTTCCGGTTCACCCATGAATTGACCAGGAAACGTCACCGGCGATTGAATAGTTCACTAAACTACTTCATTCGGTTAAGCCGACCCGGATCTCCCCTCGGTGTCTTAAAATGATAGTGCAAATATATAATGTGTGAATGGGATGCTTGGTTTCTAATGTGGCCTTGCATGCTCATGATATATGATTGTGCATAGATAGAATAATCGTGAAAATAGGTTCAAGAATAAATAATATTTAAATAAAATAAAATAAAATGGACCGAGTCTTTCCTAATAGTTCAATAATAAATATTTATATCGATATAATTCTAAAACATGACCTTTTTATTTCACTTTCATTCTAGTTTCGTTCCACAGGCTAAACGTTCATAGCATTTCACATAATAACCTTAAACAAACTTATCATTTACACAGCTTATAAATCATGATTTCCATTCATCACGTGAGGCAGGTACATATGTGCAACAACTTTACTACTCCTCCACAATCCTGACAGTGCTTAGTCCTCGAGATTCGCACCTACATACATAATAGAAAACCGTTAGTAACAAGTGTTACCGGTCTAGAAAATAACTAATATCAAACTGGAGAGCTTACCCTCCTGTTGAATAAAAATCTCATATACTTCCTCAATAGCTCTCACAAGGGCAATAATGGGAGTCGTCGCCCTCAAGCGGCAGTGTCAACTTTCCATAACATTTTCTTTCCTTGGCCATTCAAACTATCAAAATCATTGTCATTCATCTCAACCCTCTACGTCCTCCATATTACTCCTTACCCTGAGTACAGGGGCCGAGTACTCTCAAATATGCGCCTTCAGTACCCTTTTTCACCACAAGTCTAGACATGCACTACACAATAGTACCCATGAACCTCTACACTTCTTTGAATTTGAGGAACTCAAATGTAGAGTTGTTAGGATCCCTCGGGAATGGAGTGGCTTCTCCCCAGCTCGAGAGCCCACTTTGACGAGCACACTCTCTATCTTAAGACGTGGCCATCAATAACCCTCATTCCATCTCTCACTGAAAACGTGAAAATTATACATATATAGGTCTGGGTATGGATTTATATAATAGGCTCAAAGGCAACTTGTGGTGGATCATATTTTCAAAAACATACTCGACGGAACTCATCTTCGAGGGTTATTAATCCGAAAATATGATCGGCTAAATGACCCATGTTGAGAGGGATACAATAAATATACCACTTGACACGTTTGTTTACCTATAAAAAGAACGCACGATAGAGTGTATAAATAAAACCAAAAGCGAGTCCTAACGGACCTGGTATAAGCTCCAAGTGTGTCCACGCACTTAGGCGGGGAGCTCGTACTCTGTACCTACACATCAAATCTAAAAGCTAACACCCACTAACTAAATGATGCATCAAACTTATCATGAATATAATACATACGATGCTATCATCATCTAACAATAGTCAAACAATGTAAAATATCTCATCCTATTCATCCCAATTTTGTTACGTTTTTTCTAAATTTCGTTGTCAGTCAATTAGATCATTAACTATTAATCAAATCATGAAAATCATCACTTGAACTATAATCAAGCATTCATCACAACGATTAATCAATCCTAGCATGTTGTGCTAATAAATATCAATTTAAAATAATTAAATCAGACAAAATTCTATACTTAATCTTCTAACACAGGGAGACGACGAAAAAGTTGTGGCCGGCTTGAGTGAGGATTGTGGGGAAGAGAGAAGGAAGAAGAAGAAGAAAGAAGTTGAGTGAGAAGGATGATGGTGGCTGAATGACAGAAGTGTGGAATATATAGATGTCAGGGTGAGAAGAACAATGGTCGTTTAGAAAAATGAATGACCCGTCTAAGAAAAATGAATGGTCGTCTACAGAAAATGAATGGTCATTTAGAAAAACGAATGATCATCTAAGAAAAATGAATGATCGTCTAACAAAAACAAATGGTCATCTCGAAATTAAAACTTGATTCGACTCTAACATAGGTCCAAAATAATATTAACTCGTAATAAAAATCCCATAAAATATAATGCACATCAATGACATGCTCTGTAACTAATAACCCACCCAAATTACTTGTAACACGTCCTAATACGTTATTCGGCCTAAACATAATTCTACAATTTAATTAAAATAAATAAAGAAAAATATAGCATACTCTCATATATTCTGATAACTTATTATGTTGCAGTCTTACTGCCGTTATCATCATATACTTGGGCACACATGACACTCAGTACGCGTGTTTTGAAATTGACCCAACTGAAAATAATAGTTGAAACGACTGGTTCAGACTATAAAACTCTGACTTGAATCATGAGTTTTACAATGTGTACCCAAGTATATGATGATAATACCTATAAGTTAGCAGTAGAATGGGCTATTAGAGTATATGAGAGTACACCCAATTTTTTAAAATTTTTAGTAGGCTGTAGAATTAGAATTAGAACATTTATCATGTTAGGACGTATTATTTATTACTTAGGGTGGGTTAGTAGGTTTAGAGCATGTCATTTGAGTTAGGACCCGATTATTTTATTTTTATGGTATTTTATTATACTTTATTTTATATTTTAGGAATTTATTTATTATTATTGACTCAAGTATTTACAAAACTACCCCAATGCTATATTTTTTTCTTCTCGACTATTGTTCCCCTGTTTGTTTGCCTCACAACTGACCACCTTCACCTCTACTGTTCCAGTGAGCACTGCCACCACTGGCCACCGCCGTTAGCCTCCTCCCTTCTCTTCCCCTTCTCCTTCCTCTCTTCTCCTACCCCTGTTTCGCCACCGACCCGTTTGTCCATTTTTGGTTGTTGCCAGTTGCCGCCATCTACCTTGCTGTCGGTAACTTGTCATCATTGCCTGCTTGTCGCTAGACAAGCAGTCCTCGACCAACCTTTTCCTTTCCCTTCCTTCTACCCTATTCACCTTCCTCCCTATCACGCTCAGCCATTGGCCATAGTAGCTCCTCCGCCAGCCAATATCCTACAAGTCGCCCCAGCCATACCACCTACCCACCTAATCCTAGTCTTAGCCCCCTTCTTAACCCTTCTCCGTGCTGATTCGAGTCTGAATTAATGTGGATGCTTATTGCTTCTCAACTTTTAGATTTTTAATTTATGTTTGATTATTATGCATATCATTCTTAATTTTAGGAATTTTTATATTTTTGTTAATATGTTAATTTTAAAATTTTTGATAATTATCTGTTGATTAATATATTTTTCATGTAATTAAGAAAGATAATGATTAATGATAATTAAAATTAATTAAATGTGAAATTAATTATAATATGGAAGATTTTAGAAATTGTGATAATTGTGTGTTAGTATTATAACTGTATCAGTTAATTACTAATGATTAGGAAGTTAATTCATAATAGAAATTAGATATGAAATAGCATAATTAGAATTAGTAAACTTAATTAAGAGGAAAATATTATAAGTAGGGTTACTAATCTAATTTAATGAGGATTGACGTCAAATGATGACAAGTTTAGGAATTATGACATACTCACCTAGTTAAAAGTAATGAAAAGAAGATTTTAAATTTTTGACTGTTAAATTAATTCATTTGTTAATAGTCCGATAGTGATATTAGTAATTATAATATTTATAATTTTGTAATGATTTCCATTCATCCATTTCATTTGTGCATTATATAGCTAGCTTGGGCGTTATTATTTAGTTTGATTGTGTACATATAAAGTAGAAGCTCGCAGTCTAGGCGCAAGAGCTCCCTTTGAGCTTCTACGAGATCTGTTTAGGACTTGCCCCTAATTTATTACTCCTTCTATTGTGATATTAATTTACTGATTGGAGGATAAGTTAACTAGTATTTTATTTGATCCAATTTAACTCGAGTCATTTAGCCGATAGTTTTTTTCAGATTAATAACCATCGAAGATGAGACAAGATGGTGAAACTAACTTGAGTTGCCTTTGAATCTTCAAGGAGTCGCGCCTTGGTGCAGAACAGAGTGGGACGTAGATAGTTGCTGAAAGGCATGAGCTTTAGGCTTCCAAATGGATTGCTAGGGAAGGGAAGCAGTTAGGGAAGGAAGTGATCTGGTTTTGGGTTGATGAAGAAGACACCAAGACTGGTTTTTGGGTGCAGGAAGGTCGCCTTGGATAGCTGCTGTAAAACATGGACATTAGGCTTCATCTTTGGCTGTTTTAATTCATTTTTGATGCTGGATTAGGTTGTTTAGATGGTTGTTCAATTAGGTTGCATAGGGAAGAAGAAGAAGGGCATGATCTGAGTTGTATCAAATACAAAGCTGGATGAAGAGGAGGGCCGACAGGAAGAAGAAGAAGAAGAAGAAACTCATGGTGGCAAATCAGTAAATACTGGTTGACTCGATACCGAATAGTTAAAAATAATACGAACTCGTAACAAATCTTCAAAAATAATTATTTTAATGGGTTATGGGTTAAAGTTACTAAACTAATTAATTATTGGACGAAATCGACATGGACATATGTAATAAAAATACGGTAATGATAAATAGTCGATAATTAATCGGCACACAACAAGCAATTAAATTAAATCGGACAATGATAACTTATTAATAAAATAAAGATTTTACCTTTACCATATTAAATTTAATTTTAGGTAAATAAAGTGATTATTTTAATAACGAGTCAGTAATATAGAAAATGAGTTATTAAATTATAGTCGGGTAGCAATCACTAGCGTCAAACCTAAATAGCATAATGAAAATAAATAAAGTTCAAAATTTTATTCGGTTGAATAATTTCAAATAATTGTATTAGTAATATCTTTGAATTAGGATAATACAAATCATTTTAAATAATTTAAACGTACAACTTATTTAACTAAATTGCTATGAATAAGGTTAGTGGTTAAAGATTTAAAACCATAAACTAAATTATCAAGATTGTGGTTAAGTAATTATCGTCTCAAAAGAAAATATACTTATAATAGTAATTAAATATTTGTTTATAAGTTGATAATTATTTTATTATTTGTTTAGTGTTAATTATGGTCTTGATTATTAATGTAAAGTAGGATTTAAATGATTATATCACATGAATAGTTTAATATTTAGTATTATTGAAATTTAATAGTCATATATATATTAGTCATTTAGATGCATGCATTTCTACTTGAATAAAATTATAGTTATGTATAATTTTATGTCCTCGTTCATATTAGGATCATTAGTCGCAGTTGCAGGCTTGAAATATCCAGGCCCGTATAATTATTTAAAATATTGTATTTTCCCCTGTGGACAACCTAGTTAGCCCAAGCGAATATTCGACCACCATGCACTGAGTGCAACCGGGGTCAAGGAATTGACTCAGTCTGACACGGGCTACACCCTTCATAATCAAATAATGCACATGATGGACTGACCCATCAGCTAATAAATTGGACATGGCGGATTGGACTTGCCAGCCAATTACGGACATGGTGGATTGGACTCACCAGTCGATAACGGACTTAGCGGATTCGACTCGCTAGCCGGTAATAGACATGATGGACTGTCTTATCAGCAAATAAATTGGACCTGGCGGATTGGACTAGCCAGCCGGTAATGGACATGATGGACTGACCCATCAGCAAATAAATTGGACATGGCAGATTGGGCTCGCTAGCCAATTACGGACATGGTGGACTGACCCATCAGCCAATAGATGGACATGGCGGACTGACCCACCAACCAACTAATGGACATGGTGGATTGGGCTCACTAGCCGATAACGGACATGGCGGATTGGACTCGCCAGTCGGTACTGGACACCCATCAGCCAGTAGATGGACATGGTGGACTGACCCATCAGCCAACTAATGGACATGGTGGACTGAACCATCAGCTAATAAATGGACATCTTGGAATGGTCACAACTGCCAATATTATAGATAATGATAGGGAGTTTATGGACTTGTTTTATTTAATTATACGGCTTAGTGGTTAATCACTAATGCGGAATTGCCTCCGCAGGTTAGCAGCTAGAACTAAGGACTAAGTGACGACAGGGTGGTTCTTCTACCAACTCAGGTGGTGAAGAGAGAATAAGCGGACTTCTCTTTTTATTTTTCTTGTGTTATAAATGTGGCTATGGGAAACGGTCCAAGAGTGTGGGATAATTACTTCATACATTGTCAATTGAAACATAAGTTCTTTTGAGTTAGAAATGCTAGATTTATTTGCTTTCATATTATTCATGTAACCTTCTAAGAAATACCTGGTCCGGTTAGGACTGGTCGTTATAGGGTTGATTTTTGTTAAATTTTGAGTAACACCTAGCCAGCAAGGCCCACAATATCGTGAAAAATGGCGGGTCGTTACAATATGAGACTTCTTTTTCTTTAAAAATATTCTTCCTCCTTCCTGAATAGTTAGAGTTCATTTTTTATAGATGTTGAGACCCCTTGTATTCCGTCGTTACCTGAGTGGAATCATGGCCGGTTCAATTTTTCTAGACATTTCCTCCGGTAGTTTTTGAACAGCATAAATCTTTTCTCTTAACTTCCTTTTTAAAAAATATCCTTTTGCAGATTTGGAAGCGCAAACATCTCTTAGAAATTATCCAAGTAAATAGATAAGTTTAAATCAGTGCAAATATTAGCCCCCCGCCCCCCAGTTCGGTGGATATCTTTGAAGAGTAGCGACCGAACAGTTTGGAGTATTTTTGTGCCATTGCAATTTAAATTTGTTATTTTTTTCTCTTAGATCCATCTTTTTGTTTTTTCACCATCTCAGGCTCTCTACCTTTCTTGTGATTTTTTCCTGATACATCATGGTTGGTGTGACAATCTTCTCAAGGTACTATCTTCTTTCTTTTTTTCCTTCTTTTTAAAAAATATTTTTTAATATTATTTTAATATTTTTAAATTTTTTAATTTTTTTACTATGTACATTGTACATCAATGCATCTGTGCACCATTTAGGCTTCATTCGACAGGGTGTGACCTCCTGTCACACGGTCTCGCCAAATTTTTAAGTATCTTGCATTAACTTAGAACAAGGAATCCCCATCAATTGTTGACAATTCATAACATCCTTTACCAATATCTTGCTTCACAACGTACGGCCCCTCCCATGACGGGGAAAATTTGGACATTGGCAACCCGGCCCTAACTTCATAGGTGTTGCATAATACTAACATTCAAGGGCTAAACTTGCAGGCCTCAATGTCTTGGTTGTAGTTTCTTGTCATTGCTTTTTGATACATTTTCAGCTTTTCCCCTGTAGTATGACGATGCTCGTTAGTCATTTCGAGTGACACAATTCTATTTGCTTCGTACTCTGCCTGTTCTAGTGATAAATGTGAAGCAGTGGCCATCCTTAGTGCCAGCAACTCTATTTCTAAAGGCAAGATAGCTTTCGTCCCATAGACCAACAAAAAATGTGTAACTCTGGTACTCACACTTGTGGAAGTACGATTTGACCATAATGCTTCAAGTATCCTTTTAATCACATTGATTATCTGCCACCATCTTTTGTAGCATTTATTTTAAAATCTTGTTGAAAGATTCCACTTGTGGATTAGATTGCGGGTTGTGTGGTGATGATTGTACAATTTAAAATGTGTTGTTCGGCTCACTCTGCCAATTGCCATCCTATGAACGGTGTGCCATTATCAGTCATTAATAAGCTTTTGGGGAACTCCAAACTGACAGATGATATTTTCTTCGATGAATTGAGCGACACACTTTCCTGTCTGTTTCCTTACTGGTATTGCTTCACCCAACTTAGTAAAATACTCAATCGCCGTTAAGATGAACTTGTGACCCTTTGACGACAATGGATGGTTGCAACACACTTTCCTGTCTGTTTCCTTGCTGGTATTGCTTCACCCAACTTAGTAAAATACTCAATCGCCGTTAAGATGAACTTGTGACCCTTTGACGACAATGGATGGTTGGGACAGATAAAGTCAAGCTGCCAAATCTGAAATGGCCAATAAGCGCCAATCAGGTGCAACGGTTTTGGCGGCATATTCTTCAAAGGTGCATGTAACTGACACTTCTCACATGACCGAGCAAAATCCTTGTTGGCCAAAAGTATCTGATGCTGAGCAAAAGGTGATACAACCTTCTTCCACCTTGGTGCTCTCCATAGTGTATCTCATAGCCTTCAAACTTTACTCCTTTGTCAAACACCAAAGTAAGATTCTATCAAACCTCGGCGATACAATAATTTTCCTTAAATGAGATGATCTGTAGCAATTCATCGTACCTCAAGAGCAAGATTCCACCTTCGTTCCATGCCAAAACATTGATGATATCTCCATACCAATCCTCAAACTCTTCTAGTGTAAAGCTTTCAACTATAACACATGACGGTAAGACCGCACCAGCATGTGCATCATGATGAGCCAACCAAATAATTGGCTCTATAACTTCTCCTTTAGCAATGAATCTTGATCCTGATATGGTGAGTGCATCTGCCATGAGATTTGTAGAGCGAGGGATATGTTCAAACATCACTTCCTTGAAGTTCTTCAATAATTGCATCAAATGCGCCTTGCATACTACTAAATGTAGTTCCTTAACTTCAAAATTCTCTGCAGCTTGTTGGATTACCAATAATGAGTCACCTCGAACTAGCAAGTATTTCACTTTCAAATCCTTTGCAAGCAATATTCCTTCATATTCTGCGTTGTTGTTGGTGCAAAAATATGCCAAATTGTAAGCGTAAATGCATCTTCCATGAAGGCTCTACTAAGAGAACTCCAGCTCCTCCAGTGGGTCCTGCTCCTCTGTGCATTCCCATAGATGCTCCATCAAAATACAAAGTCCACTTTAGTAGTTCCTTATCCATGTTGAACTGGACTTCTTCTCCTTTCTTCTTGGATGGTAGAGCCAATTGATTGGCGAGTAGCTCGGCAATTACTTGACCTTTCGCTGCGTTTTATGTGACACACTTGATGTCAAACTCCATTAACTTCCTAAGCAATCTTGCTGCTCTTCCCAACAAGGCCGGCTGTTGGAGTAGGTATTGAACAAGATTGTCGTGTACCACCAAATGTACTTCATGTGTAAGAAAGTAATGTCATAATTTCTGCGAAGCAATCTCCAAGGCTGAACATGATTTCTCTATCTTTGTGTACCTTTGTTCAATTGAAGTCATACCTCTGCTAAGTAATACACAAGTCATTCTCTACCAAGGTCGTCAGCCTGGGCTAAGATGGCTGCGAGTGTTGCTTCTGTGTGAGAAATATATAATAAGAAGAGTATTTTATCTAGCATTGGAGCAAGTAAAATTGGAGGCCTTAGCAATCTTGTCTGTATATCTTTGAAGGCTCACTCACTCGCTTCTCCCCACTCAAAATTGTTACCTTTCTTCAACAATTGAGTGAGTGACAAAATTTGTGACGACAAGTCTGGGATAAACCTTCCAATGTAATTGATCTTTCCTAGGAAGCTTTACAAATGATGCAAAGATGTATGTGGACTCATATCCTTAATAGCTTCAATTTTGGCAGATCAACTTAGATTCCCACTCGTGTACCACAAATCTAAGAAATTGCCCTAACAAAACACCAAAAGCACATTTTTTGTGGATTCAACTTCAAGTTATTTACTTTACATTGGTGAAGTACCTTCCACCACACCTTGCAATGATTACTTCTTGCTTTTGACTTGACAATTATGTCATCAACATAATCCTCCATTTCCACATGTAGCATGTCTGCAAAAATATATTGCATCGCCTGTTGATAAGTAGCTCCTGCATTCTTCAAACCAAATGACTTTGCCGTATAGCGATAGATTCCAACAAGCACGTAGAAAGTGTTCCTTTCTTCATCTTCGGCTGCCATATGAATCTGATTGTAGCCACTAAATCCATCCATGAAAGAAAAAATCTGACAACCAATGACATTGTCAAGTAAAATATTAGGGATCGGTAAATGAAATGCATCATTGGGACATGACTTGTTGACATATCAAAAGCCCATGCAAATCCTCATCTACCATTCTTCTTCTTTACCGGGACAACATTTCCCAACCATTTTGGCTGGTTGACTTCACAAATGAAGTTTGTGTTCTTCAACTTCTCTATTTCTACTACAATCATGGCCTTGATCAGTGGACTAAACTTTCTTCTCTCTTGAACAACTAGACGTACCCCTAGCTTTACTGCAAGGTGGTGTACTGCAACCTCGCATGGCAAACCTGACATTTCATCATATGACCATGCAAAACAATCCTTATAACTTCTAAGTACATCAATGAGTTGCCGCTTCCCTATTTCTTCTAAACCTGATCTAAAAAAGTTGGATATGGCTCTTGATAAGTTCCCAAATTACTTTCCAATAGTCGTTCTACTGTTAGAATAACCCCATCTTCAAAATGACTTGGTGCTTGCTATATTTCTTGATCTTGTAGTCCCTTTCCATGCGATATTGCTCCCATAAACCATGGTCGCATTGATCCTTCATTTTCAGTTGATATGCAATAAGGAAATAATTCCGACATGATTGAATCTTTCGGTTCAAAGGTTATGATCTCAAATTCAACAAATGAATTACATTCTTTTTCTTCCAAGTGAATGATTGGGCATAGGTCAAGTGTAATTACTTCCTTCTCACAAAAGTTCGTCATTGGCATTTCACATTGTCCTAATACCATGGTGGCATCCTCAATTACCATGTGATCTTTCTCTTCTTGACTTTGTACTTCTTGGAGAGGTGGCATTTTTTAATTTTTTCCTTTGGTTGTCCTAAATGCACTGTTACCTTTAAAGGTGCTAATGAAGCTTCCAGTCGTGGACAAATTGCTAGTGCTAATGGAACTGACAAATTGTGTAACTTTGCTACTTTAGGAGTCTGTAGCGGTGGATAATTAGCTGTTGATTTAATAAAGTTTGGCAAATCAAGTCTAGCAGGATAGACATGACTAGATGGTTGTGCTCAAGCCAACTTCAGGACATTTCCCTCCATGAAGAATGCCGCATCTACAAAGTGCACTTCCTCAAGAGCGAATGGCTTTTGCAGCCCCTGGACTTGGATGTGACCTCCTTTACTAGGTGCAACTTTAATGCATTGGTGCCATGAAGATGGAACGCATCGGTGGTCATGAATCCATGGTCACCCAAGCAGCAGTGCCACATTGGATCAACTTCTAGAATGTGGAATATGTGTGGTAAACTGAAAGCAGCAGCATGTAAACACACCTTTCCAAATGACTTACATAATACAGGAGACACTAAATTGATTGTGGTATCATTTGGCATGAGGTTTTCCTTAGTATAACCCAATTCAAACAACACATGAATAGGAAGAATATTGATTGTTGATCCTTGATCCACAAATGCAAGCCGAACAAGCTTGTTCAACGTTCCACATTAACAAATAATGGTCAATTGTGGTTGAGCTAAGGGTGATACAAATTGTTGTTGGAGAAAGTGTTGATTGTAGCTGGCATTTGTAAAGTATCGTCAGCATGTGGCCAAGATGGGTTAGTACGAGATCTTTGCTCCTTATTTACTCGAGTTAAAATAGACAAAGGATGTCCCAAGTACTCAACATCTGTGATGTAGTCTTTTATTCCACTTGAGTTCATAAAGAAACTATCTTCCCCATTTCTAATTACAAATTCTGACAAAGCTTGTTCAACAGTGAACTGGGCATTGGGTGAGAAGTGCAACACGTCAAATATGTACCCTAACTTGGGTATCTTCCTCTACTTTTTCAACATTGTCATTTGATCAACTTCCTTTATTGGTGTGGGAGGAGAGGAAACCTTCTTTCCTTCTTTCACTGAACTCAAAGGTGCCTCCTTCTTCTTACGTTCATTTCTTTCAGGTTGATTTTCCTTTTCGAACTTCTCTTCCTCGGCCTCCTTGCCCTTAGTTCATCTTTTTCTCTTTTTTGTCTTCACCTTCAACGGTGATGTCAAATGACTTGCTATCATAACATTAGCTTTTGGTGCCTTTTGTGTTGTGGGAGCTTTATATTTGATTTCTCCTTTATTGAGTAATTCTTGAATTTTCTCCATTATTTTCCACCATTTAACTGTTGGATGGCCAACCATTTGATGGTATGGGTAGAAATTGTCTTTCTTCTCATCGTTTGGCTTTGGTGGATTCTTTTGTGTCCACGGTCTAATCTTTGCTTCCTTAACCAAGACATCAAACCACCTCTCGGTATCTCTGATATTGAAGGTGTAATCCTTTATATTTCTCCATTTGCGCTGTTGTCAGGGTGCAACTTTTTGCCCTTCGTTGTTGTTCCTTTGTTATTTTTCCCGACCTTGCTTGCCTAGTTCAGTGACAACATTGGTTCATGTAAAGATTGAAATGTAATATATATATATATATATATATATATATATATATATTTGACTCAATCTAGGAAGGAGGAAGGATCGAACGTTGGAGAATTATTATTAATATTATATTAAAATTATATTTTGTTCATAACCCGGTTAAAGTTTAGTGTTGGGGTGTTTTCCCATACCCTAGCCATTATTTTTGTGAGGGGGCGTCTTCCTCACCCTGGCCACCTATTTCTCACCTTCTTCTCCTTTCTCTCCTCTTACTCCCCTCTCTAGCCATCATTTGATCAGCCTCGTGTCATGTTCGGTATGCTTTACTTGTTCTTCTTTTTCTCATTTTATAGTTGTCGTTTTGCTTTCCTGTAAGCATGTAATTCATAATCGCTATGCTAAATTCTGCTGCTTCATCAATTCATGAATGCCATGTAATTCATTGCTTCATCAATTCATTATCGCCATGCTAGTAAATCCTGTTGATTCATCAATGTTCTATGCTATGTAATTGGTTGGTTTAGTATAATTGAGTTGTAGTCCCTAGCGTCCTGTAGTTTTTATGCATGGGATTTGGATAATGCAACGCTGTGGGGGATTCTTTCGGTGCTTGACAAGTTAGGCATGCATTCCCAGTTCGTCGGCCAAGGCTTATGCTGTGCATGCTCACAGCGTTTGGCTTGAGGTCATACAGGGAGAAGGGGAGCATTCTTGGCGGTGCTGCTGGCTAGGCATTGTGCACCTTGGTGCATGACAGAGTTCGACGTGGATAGTTGCTATTAAGCAAGAACTTTAGGCTTCCAATTGGATTGCTGGGGAAGGTTGTAGTTGATGGAGGACGTGATCTGGTTTTGGTGCCCAGATAATAGTTGGAGAAGAAGGGGACGGGTCTGTTTTTGGTGCCAATGATGAGGTTTGGAGAAGAGAAGGGTGTCGGGGAAGAAGAAGATGGCAAACTTGTAAATATTAGTTGACTCGATGTGGCTCGAGTTAAAAAACAATATTAACTAGTAATAAATCCTTAAAAACTATTATTTTAATGGTTATGGGTTACAATTGGTAAACTAATTAATTATTGTATGAAATCGACATTAGTAATAAAAATACGGCAATGATAAACTGTTCAAAATTAATCGGTGTATTATAAACTATTAAAATTAAATTGGATGGTTATAAGGGATTAATGAAATAAAAATTTCACCTTCACCATATTAAATTTAATACTAGGTAGATAAAGTGATTATTTTAATAACAAGTTAGTAAGGTGGAAAATTGGTTATTAAACTATCATTGTGTAAACATCACAAGCTTTGAACCTAAATAGCATAATGAAAATAAATAAAGTTCGAACCTTTATTGAGTTAAATAATTTAAAATAATTGTATTAGTAATATCTTTAAATTAGGATAATACAAATCATTTTAAATAATTCAATCGAACGACTTAGTTAATTAAATTGCTATTAATAATGATAATGATTAAAGATTAAAACAATAAATTAAATTGTCAAGATTGTGGTTAAGTAATTATCATCTCAAAAGAAAATATACAAACAATAGTAATTAAATACTTGTTTATAAGTTAATAATTATTTGATCATTAGTGAAGTGTGAATTATGATTTAGATAATTAATTTAAAATGTAAAGTAGGACTTAAATGATTGTCACATGAATAATTTAATATTTAAAATTTTTGAATGCTGCATGTTTTATGTTGTCGAATTTTAATAATGATATAAATTAGTTATTTAGTTGCATCCATTTGTACTCGAATAAAATTATACATATCTATAACTTTATGTTCTTGTTCAGATTAGGATCGATGGTCAAGGTTATAGGTTCACTTATGAACTATCCATGTCCGTATAATTAGTTGAAATGTTGTATTTTCCCCTTTTGGTAGCCCTGGTTGGCCTGAGCTCAGATTTGACCACCATGCACTGAGTGCAACTGGGGTCAAGGAATTGACTCAGTCTGACACAAGGCCACACCCTTTAATTACTATGTGGGAGTTTTGATCAACTTGAGTCCATATCCGACCACCATGCGCCGAGTGCAACTGGGGTCGACTCAATTCAACACAGGGTGGCACCCCCTGAAAGATTGAATACTTGCCCCCATACTGAAAAGGGTGACAAGGCACAGTGGCGCAAGACGGCTCATTATGCACTTGTGATACCGAGAGGGTGAGTCAACTGCAGATATCGGTAACTACAGGCTGTAGGCCACGTAGCATGTGTGCGCATGCATGGTTTGGTAGCTGGATGGGGTGACCACCCCTCCCAACATATTGAGAGCTCGGCATAGGCTCATAACAACTAAAAGTCTCGAAATGATAATAAAGATTATATTGATTTATTTCATTTAATTATGTGACTTAGTGGTTTACCACTAATGCGGAATTGCCTCCGCAGGTGAGTAGCTTTGGACTTAGAATTAAAAGTGTGGTTGGTGGTTCTTTTACCAACCAAGGTTTGGTGAATTGATAATAAATTGGACTTCCTTTTATTCTCTTGTGTTATAAATGTGGCTATGGGAAACGGTTAGAGACTGTGAGACTTTATTTTTATGTATTGTCACATGCTATTAGAACATAATTTATTTTTATGATTTATAAATTTTTGAGACTTATTTACTGTGTTATGATTCATGTTCATGAATAGTATGTTTACAACATTTAACTTTTGAAGCAACTTTCTCCATTCCTTCATGGCAGTGGCATCTTCTTCACATGAGAGATGAGAGAGATGAAGCCTCGTACATTCTTTATTTTCTTTGTAGCAATAAACACAAGACGCCTTCTTTTCTCTAGAAATTTTCTCCCCTTCGTCAACAATTAGAATTGATTTTTTATAGACATTGAGAGCCTTTGTGTTCCGTCCTTATTGCCATGGAATCATGGCCGGTTTAATTTTTCCACAAACTTCCACCTGTAGTTTCTGGACAGCACAAATCTTTTCCACTAACTTCTCTTTTGAAAAATATCCTTCGGTTGATTTAGAAAAGCAAAAATCTTTCAGAATCTCTTAGAACTTATCCACGTAAATAGATAAGTTTAAATATATGCAACTATATATATATAGTGGATCGTAGAATTAGCTTTATGTTGTTTCCTCCATTTGGACGTGCAATTTGTTATTTTTGGGTGGGTTAATAGGTATAGAACATATTATTTTATTTTCTTGAACATATTTTATATCTTTTGGTATTTTATTATATTTATTTTATATTTAGTTAGAATTTATTTCGTAATATTAACTTGAGTCGGGAGTGAGTCATGTTTTTATTAGAAAATTGCCATCGACCCATTCCTTCTTCTTCCCCACCTGTTTTTTTCACCCTCCATTCTTCTCCCTTTGTTCAGCCGTGCCACCCACCTGCTGGTGACCTTGCTGCCGGCCACACCAGTGACGGCATGTGAGCACCGCCGGCCAGTGCCATCACCGCCTCTCCCACACCACCCTTCCTTCCCCCTTTCCCTACCCTCTTCTTCGTGTTTTCGTTCCTGGCCACCCACTACCGCCCACCTTGCATGCGTCACCACCAACCACCAACTCTGGCGACGACCTCTGGTGACCTTCCCTAGCCCCTCCCCCTCCTTCCCGACACTTCCCAGGCCTGGACAACACATGCACACATGCAAGGTGACCCAAGGTGGCCACTTTGCATGTGCTGTCACCGGCTGTAAATGCCGCCAGTGGCCAGTTGCGATCAGACCTCCCTTACATGACCATCTCCTACTCCCTTACCGACCAGACCACGTCACTTCCTCTCACACAATCTCCCCTGCCCTAGCCAGGGCTCTTTTGAGCCACAGCCGCCACTGCCAAGAGCTCCGCCGCCGAGGCTCTTTTGAGCCACATCCGATCCCTCTGGCAGGGTCATGCTTTTCCAGCCATCTCCTCCCGACCAAGCTATCATCCTCCTCATCCTTCTTCATCCCCCCAGCAACACCACATCCATAGTCGCTGATTTGCGGTGTTTTTGCAGGTGATCGGCCACCGCTGCCACTGGCCAGTTGTAGACCAGCTAGAGCTGTCCCGGTCAGGCCTTGTCACGTCCTAGCCTAGCTGAGTCCTCCCTCGGCCGAACCCGCAGCCATGCTGATGGCAGCGGCGACCATTGCCGCCGTCATTGTTGTCGCCGCTTTCGGTGCCAACATTAGGTACCCTAATTTAAATTGGATTCATGTGATTAATTAGCATGATATATTCATTAATTGTGATGCAATAAGGGTTGATGATGGAATGGTAACTTGATTATTAATTGCATATAACTTCATTAATTGCATATAACTTGATTATTATGACCCTAACAACGATGTTAGGGTTGATTATCAATAACCTATTATCATAAAATACAATGAAGATGAATTGGATTGAAACATGTAAGTCGGTAAATAGTTGATGAATTTATTATACAATTAGAATGCAAATTTTCTTAATGTCATGTAATTGTCATGAAATGGTATAAATTGAATACGTAGCTAGATATTAACA
This sequence comes from Piper betle, assembly GCA_033002965.1. NCBI lineage: Eukaryota > Viridiplantae > Streptophyta > Magnoliopsida > Piperales > Piperaceae > Piper > Piper betle. The sequence continues at coordinate 57,069 of JAURVB010013413.1, read as the reverse complement.
TATAACTATAATCTGATGAACTATATATATATATATATATATATATATACATTATATTTATAATTGGTGAATGTAATACTAGTATCGTGTGCTAATTATGGTTAGATGCCCTAGTTTGAGATTTTTATGTAATTGATGTTGAATGTTTGATATGATGTGATGAGTATATGCACTCAGATATAGTATGCATGTATTAGTTACCAGCTTGGTGTGTGAGAAAGAGGTAATATAGGCTTCGGTTTTCATTGTTAGGGCTAAGTTATCATGAATACTATGAAACCCCAGTTTCCGTTGAGAGTTTTACCCGATTTTAGTTTTGTCCAGTTCGGCAATCTCAAGTCCGTTTGAGCGCTCGAGCTAGAACAATTTTAAGAATATGAATATGAGGTCTAGATGGCCATATGAGCATGTTATGGAGGCTTAGTATGCTCGACATTCATATAATAATTTTAGTTAAGATAAAGTAAAGTACAAGTTATCAGTGCGTAAAAGATGTATACAAATAATTTTTATGAGTTAGGTAGGATTCTAGGCCTAGATCTAGGCCGTTGTACCATTTAGCATCCGTTTGGGATTTTTTGGGTATTTTGTTTTCATGCAGCAAAGGAATTTTGGATCAATCAATTGTGCCCCTGTGGGCCCAGCTTGATTGAGTTCATGCTTCCTTTTTGCATCGATTCCCACCTATATAGTCACTTTTAAGACTTTAGTCAATTTCAAATTTGGACAGTCTCGATCTAAGTTTTCTATCCATGTGTATATTGCATATACCCATAGGTAGGTCCCACTAGACCACAAGTTGTCGGACGTTCAGTTCATGCCATGTGGCAAGATTTGAGTTGTCCACATTAGCCCTGGCTTGACCATGTTATATTTCTATAGATTTTCACTATTTTAGAACTTACACCCTTTAGCGCCGCCACCACTTTGGCTCGCCGCCAGCCTCGCCCCTGGCCACCAAATTAGTACGACCGTGACCACCTCGTGGCCGGTTAGTAGTCCATACCCAGAATCACTGTAAAACCCTTAAAATAATTAGGCTATTTTATTTAGGGTTTTGTAAATCTTAAAATGAATCAATTATTTAATTAAATTAATTCTTAGAAATCAAAATTTTATCAATTATAACTCATTCATAGTTTTTGACCTTTCATTATCACACAAATATAGTTATGAGAAATTACGTTCTTTACTATAAAAGTTAATATAGTGACTTCTTAAATTCCACACATATTTATAAAATTTAATGTAATGACTTCTAGATTCCATACATATTCTTCTATATAAAGAAAAGTTTTGTTGTTAAATAAAACATCCTCTGGATAGGTTGTGACCACATTGACACACAAAGGGGAACACTTTAGGATTATTTGTTATAGTTGAGGGTTCTTCACCAAATTTTTAGCCCCATATAATTATTTAAAATGTTGTATTTTCCTTTGTAAACAACCTGGTAAGCCTAAGCCCAGATTCGACCACCATGCACCGAGCGCAACTGGGGTCAAGGAATTGACTCAGTCTGACACGGACTACGCCCTTCATAATCCAATAATGGATGTGTTAGAAAGGACCCTGACAGCCCATAATACAATACATTGGACATGGTGGATTGGACTCGCTAGTCAATAACGGACATGGCGGATTGGACTCGCCAACCGGTAATGGACATAATGGACTCACCCATCGGCCAATAAATTGGACATGGTGGATTGGACTCGCTAGCTAAGTACGGACATGGTGGAGTGGACTCACCAGCTGATAACGGACAAGGAGGATTGGACTCGCCAGCTGGTAATGGACATAATGGACTAACCCATCAGCCAATAAATTGGACATGGCGGATTGGACTCGCTAGCCAATTACGGACATGGCGGATTGGACTCACCACCCGATAATGGACATGGCGGATTGGACTTGCCAGCCGGTAATGGACATGATGGACTAACCCATTAGCCAATAAATTGGACATGGTGGATTGGACTCACCAGCCGATAATGAACATGGCAGATTAGACACGCTAGCCGGTAATGGACATGATGGACTGACCCATCAGCCAATAAATTGGACATGGAAGATTGGACTCGCTAGCCAATTAAGGACATGGTGGATTGGACTCGTCAGCTCGGTAATGGACATGATGGATTGACCCATCAGCCAATAAATTGGACATGGCGAATTGGACTCGCTAGCCAATTATGGACATGGTGGATTGGACTCACCAGCCGATAACAGACATGGCGGATTGGACTCCCAGCCGGTAATGGACATGATGGAATGACCCATCAGCCAATAAATTGGACATGGCGGATTGGACTCGCCATCCAATTACAGACATGGTGGATTGGACTCACCGGCCGATAACAGACATGGCAAATTGGACTCGCCAGCCGGTAATAGACATGATGGACTGAATCATCTGCCAATAGATGGACATGGTGGACAGACCCATCATCCAACTAATGGACATGGTGGACTGAACCATCAACTAAGAAATGGACATGTTGTAATGGTCACAATAGCCAATATTATAGATATTGTTAGTGAGTTTCTGGACTTGTTTTATTTAATTATATGGCTTAGTGTTGAATCACTAATGCAGAATTTCATTTCTAGGTTAGCAGCTGGAACTAAAGACTAAGAGACGACAGAGTGGTTCTTCTACCAACTCATGTGGTGAACAGATACTAAGCAGACTTCTCTTTTACTTTTCTTATGTTATAAATGTGGCTATGGGAAACAGTGTAAGACTGTGGGATAATTATTTCAAACATTGTCATTTGAAACATAAGTTCTTTTGAGTTAGAAATGCTAGACTTATTTGCTTTCCTATTATTCGTGTAACCTTTTTAGTACACCCAGTCCATTTAGGACTAGTCGTTATAGGGTTGGTTTTGTTAAATTTTGACTAACACCTGGCCAGCATGGCCCACAATATCATGAAACATGGCGGGTCGTTACAGGTGGTATTAGAGCACGGTTTCCCCTAGCTCACATTTCATGACTCAAGTACCTTGTTGAAAAGTCCAATAATTATCTTTTCCCACTGTGTTGTGTTTTAAATTAACAAATTCAGTCGCTAATAAATCTAAGTCATAACTGGAAAAAACATCTTAATGAACCATGACGGTTCGACGTTTCAAATGGCAGGCACTCATAGACTGTCAAACCAATCTGCGCAGTCAAATTCAAACAGAGAGAATGTGTTGGCCTAGATCCTGATGGCCATACAGGGACTAGCGCAGGCTTTATAAAATATAAATTCTGTGGTTTAAAATATTGTTTAGCAGTTACCGGGAGTGGTAGTAGGGAATGGAGCCTCAAACTCATTAGTGGGTCCTAGTAATGTCCCAGATGGTGATCAGGGAGGGCCCAAGGGCGGGCAGGGTTATCTGGCCCGTGCGAGCAAGGGGAGCTTCCAAACCCAGTGCCACCGGCAGTCTGACAAGTGATGCCGCCAGCTGTGGATGATAGTGAACGATACACTATGGAAAAGTTTTGGAAGAATGGAGATGAGGTATTTATTGGAGGGATCAATCCAATGAAGGTGGAGAGTTGGATTGACATTACCAAAAAGCCTTTAGGGCTCTGTCTGTGCCCCACCGCCATCAAGTGTGATTGGCAACATGCATGTATCAAGAAGACGCATCTTACTTGTGGAAATCCATGGAGAAAACCACATTCCATCGACGTGAGATTTCTTCCACCACGTGGGCAGAATTTGTGGCAGCTTTCAATGATCAATATTTTCCAGAGCCCGTTGTCCAGAAGAAAGCACTAGCATTCGCTAATTTGGTTCAGGGGGAGGATTCGATCCGGGAATATGCGTATTCCCAGAAGAACTTCTAGGGTTACGTCCTAAGCGGGTAGTGGAGTTTGCCATCTACCTAGCACCTGGAACAACACAAATTTCTAGAGCACCTTACTGCATGAATCCAGCAAAACTCAAGGAGTTAAAGAGTCAACTAGAAGAGTTGTTGCAGGTAGGCTTCATCAGACCAAGTACTTCACCCTGGGGAGCCCCTGTTCTTTTTGTGAAGAAGAAAGTTGGATCACTTCGGCAGTGTATTGCCCCATACTGAGGATTGATGACTTGTTTGATCAGCTAAAAACAACTTGAGTATTTTATTTGTGGTATGGTTATCACCAGTTACAAGTAAAGGAGTCACACATTAGAATATTTCTTTCTGAACTTGATATGGACATTATGAGTTTTCTGGACATGCCTTTTGGTCTAACAAATGCACTAGCGGCCTTTAGGTCACTCATGAACACAATATTTCACTCATATTTGGACAAGTTTATTATCGTGTTTTTGGATGACATTCTTGTCTATTCAAATAATGAAGAAGAGCATGTGAAGCACCTGTCCATTACTCTTCAAGTTTTGAGAGAAAATCAATTGTTTGCCAAACTCTCAAAATGTGACTTCTGGTTGAAGGAGGTAAACTTCCTAGGTTATATTATCTCAAAGTTCGGAACTTAGGATGTGTCCTTATGCAGGGTGGTAAAGTGGTGGCCTATGCCTCTCATCAATTTGAGATTCATGAGCAAAATTATGCAACCCATGACTTGGAAGTGGTGGCAGTGGTTTTTGCTCTGAAGATTTGGAGACACTACTTGTATGAAGCCCAGTTCGAAGTCTTCACTGACCACCAGAGTTTGATGTATATCTCCACCCAGAATGACCTTAACCTTTGACAAAGATAGTGGATAGAATATTTAAAGGACTACGAGTTCCTAATCTTATACCATCCAGGGAAAGCAAATGTGGTAGCTTACTCATTGAGTCGAAAGGGCAAAGTGGACAAAAGTCAGCAGCTAGGTAGACTTTGGGCTATGTCAGCAGAAATGGTAGCTATCAACCAGATGAAGCAACTAATAGGCTTACTGGCAAATTTGGTTGTTTCCAATGATTTGGTTGATCGTGTTAAGGTAGCACAAATGGGTGATGAGGAGATGAATGAAATGTTGGAGAAGATTTCTTACATTGTAACTGATTCCAATAGTGTGATCAGATTTAGAAGAAAGTTGTGTGTACACAAGGATGATGTATTTAGGCAAAATATCTTGGAAGAGGATCATCGCTCAAAGTTCTCGATACACCCTAGAGTTACTAAAATGTATCAGGATTTAAAGCGAATCTACTGGTGGATTGAGATGAAGAGGGATGTTATGGGTTTTGTCTCGAAGTGTCAGACTTGCCAACAGATCAAAACCCAACATCAACTACTTGAGGTATAAGAACCTTTAGAAATACCAACCAAGAAATGGGAGTGTGTCACATGGACTTTATTGCAAAGCTCCCAAGGACTCAGAAGAAGCATGACCCCATATGGGTGATTGTTGACCGTCTGACCAAGGCAGCTCATTTCATCCCCACAAAATCAAGAAGAATGGCGGAATACCTAGCAGAATTGTATGTCAATAACATTGTTAGCCTGCATGGGATTCTAAAAGAGATTGGGAGAAACACTTAGCCTTGGCTGAATTCACCTATAATATCTCTTACTAGGCCAGTATAAGGGTGGCACCATTTGAAGCCTTATACGGTACGCCTTGCCGGTCACCATCATGTTGGTTGGAGTTTACTGAAGCAGTTATAGTCGGGCCAGAGATGGGGAAGGAAGCAACTGAAAAGGTGAAACTCATTCAGCAAAGGCTTAAGGTAGCATAGGATCGACAAAAGAGTTATGCTTATACTCGAAGGAAGGACGTTCCATGTTGGGGAGTTTGTGTACCTAAAGACATCTCCTAAGAGGGGCATGATTAGATTTAGAACATCAGGGAAGTTGAAAAAAGGATTCCTAGGATCGTTCCCAATCCTGGATCGAGTCAGAAATTGTGCATATAGATTAGCATTACCGCCAAGCCTAACTGGAGTACACAATGTTTACCATGTGTCAATGCTAAAGAAATATGTACGAGACGAAGATCATATAATTAAACTTTTAAAGACTTAGAATTACAGCCAAATTTAACATAAGAGGAAAAACCAATTCGCATTTTGGCAAGAGGAACAAGGAAATCCCTTTGGTAAAGGTATTGTGGAGAAATCAGAGATCAGAGGAAGCTACCTTGGAGACTGAGCAAGAGATTGCAAAGAAATACCCAAGCCTGTAAAGACCCGGAAAAAAATATAAACAAATAAATATATATATATATATATATATATATAGTATATATTCGACGCGGTGGGATCGAACGTTGGTATCCATGAATTTATTTAAATTATTTACCCGCTACCCGGTTAATTATCAATTACCCGGTCAAGTGGAAAGTATTAGTTAACCGGTTAAGTTTTTTTTACCCGGTTAAGTAAACCATACTATTTAACCGTTTAAACTAGTAAAGTGAACCGTATCACTTACCCATTTACCCGGCAACGAAGTGTGTTTTCATAAACCCTAGGCCTTCTTTCATTTTATAAGGAGAAGGAGGGGGGCGTCATGCACATAAGCTCCTTGGACAAACGCCGGCTTTCCCCATTGTTTTGGTAAGTTTCTTCCTCTCTTCTTCTTAGTTTGCATGCATACATATGATCAAAGATTATAATACAAGATAATCATGGAAACTAAGACCTGAAATCAACAAGAAAAAGGGAGGATGTAACTGGATTAGAACCAGGAATTCACCCACGAACATAAGTTGCTGCCGTGCAGCAATTCTTGTGTGTTTGTGATTAATTACAGCAACAAGTCATAATCTTTTGCTAATCAATTGCTGAATCAACGTTCTTACTCATGTTGTAGTAATTAAAGGTGAGATATCATAGAATTTATAGCCAAGAATGGTAGCACGTCCTGCTGAAATTGCCAAGAATGGTAGCACGTCCTGCTGAATTGCAGCAACAGTACCATGGCGTTTGTGTCACGACCAGTTGCATATACCAAGCTGTAGGGTAGTGTTTCTCTTCTTCTGGGCATTGGGTTGTTGTGCGGGAAGAAGGGGACGCGTGGGGCGGTGCTGCTGGTTCGTCGCAGTGGCTACTGGTTCGTCGCAGTGGTGGTGCAGTCTCCCTTTGATTGTTGCTGCTAATTTGGTTGCTAGGAAAGGGAGACAATGGGTGAAGGATAGGATCTAGATTTTGGTCGAAAGAGAAGAGCTTGGTGCTCGTTTTGGGTGAAGAGAAGAATGGTGACGGGAAGAAGAAGAAGAATGACAGTTTTGTAATTTCGGGTTGACTCGATATGGGTTGAGTTAAAAATCATAATAATAATACCAACTCGTGTTAAAATCATTGAAATAATTAATTTAAAGGAATATGAGTTAAGTGGTCAAAATAATAAATTTATAAATTATTACATGAAATTAATAAATTTCGATCACGATAACGGTAATTAATTAATCGGCTGATTAAAAGTAATTAACTTAAATTGAAGGGTTATGAGGAATATTTAATAGAGACTTCACCTTTATCATATAAAAGTTATATTTGATAAATAAAACGATTATTCTTATAATAAATTCGTAAAGTAAAATAATGGATCAATAAAAGATAATCGGGTCGAAATTACGCGATAGCATAATTAATTAAATAAAGAAGTGTTGAACCTTATCGAATTAAATAAATTAATTAATGTGGCAAATATTAAATATTTAGTTGTATGCATTATCGACGCGAGTAAAATTATACTAATGTATAATTTTATGCCCGGTTCATATTAGGGTTAGCGGATTACAGTCGGACGAACCCGCAAGTCAGGTACGTATAATAGGTAGAACATCGTATTTTCCTTTTGGTAGCCTAGGTCGGCCTGAGCCCAGATTCGACCACCATGCACGAAGTGCAACCGGGGTTAAAGAATTGACTCAGTCCGACACTGGGTCGTGTTATGTGTGTGAATCTTGTAATGCATCGATATTGTTTTTGAGTAGTGATAGCCGCCCCATAAAAAGGCTACGGCCGAGGTGAGTGAGGCACAACGATTCCTCCATCACACTAGAGTGCAGTGATTGCCTCCTAATAAAAAGGCAAAGGCCGGGGTGTGTGAGGCACTGGCACTGAGTGCAGTGATAGCCGCCCCATAAAAAGGCTACGGCCGGGGTGTGTGAGGCACTGGCACTAGAGTTGGCAGTGAGAGCTTCCCCACAAACGGGGCATAGCGATCACCTGAGTGCAGTGATAGCCGCCCCACAAAAAGGCTACGGCCGGGGTGTGCAAGGCATTGGCACTAGAGTGCAGTGATAGCCTCCCCATAAAAAGGCTACGGCAGGGGTGTGCGAGGCACTGGCACTAGAATTGGTAGTGAGAGCTTCCCCACAAACAGGGCATAGCAATCACCCGAGTGCAGTGATAGCTACCCCACAAAAAGGATACGGCCGGGGTGTGCGAGGCACTGGCACTGGAGACGGTAGTGGTAGCCTCCCCATAAAAAGGCTACGGCCGGGGTGTGCGGATCACAGCGGACACCTCCTCCGCATTGTTTTGGACTATAGCGGAATCGCTCCACCGCATATTAAATTAAATATATGAAAATGGTGGAATGTACTTGTTTGTTTTGTCTATTATACTACTTAGTGTTGTAATCACTAACGCGGAATTGCCTCCGCAGGTGTGCAGATCCGAGATTAGATGATTGACAACTAGAGCATGGAGCAAAGTAATATGAGGACTCCTTTTTGTTATTTAATTGAGGAATAAGTGTGGCTGCTGGGAAACGGTCCAAGACTGTGGGATTTTATTACAAGTTATGATTTCTAATAATGTTTGACATAATTGCTTTAATTTTGAGTAACACCTAGCCAGTTGGGCCCACTATATTATCATGAAAAATGGCGGGTCGTTACAGGTGGATCAGAGCGAAGTTTCCCAAAAGCTCACATCTTATGACTCAAGTACCTTGTTGAAGAGTCCTATATCTATCTTTCTCCGTCATTAGGAAAAAAAATTTTTTTTCTATAACATAACGAATAAATTTTAGATGGCAGGCACCCGAAGGAAGTCGAGTCAATCTGCGCAGTCGGACACAAACATGGAGAGTGTGTTAGGCCAAATTTTGACGGCCATACAGGGACTAGTGCAGGCTTCTGAAAATACCAGTTCTATGGTTCAGAACATGGTGCAGAGGTTACCGGGATTGGTAATGGGGAATTGAGCTCCAAATTTGGCTGCGGGTCCTAGTAACGTCCCAAATGGGAATCAGGGGAGCGCCCAAGAGCGGGTAGGAATGGCTGACCCGGGCGAGCGAGGAGAACTTCCAAACCCGGTGCCACCGGTAGTCCGACAAGTGGTACTGCCAGTTGGGGATGACAGTGATCGATACACTGTAGAAAAATTTCGGAAGAACGGAGCTGAGGTATTCATTGGGGGAACTGATCCAATGAAGGCGGAGAGCTGGTTGGACATTATTGAGAAAGCATTTAGAGCTCTCTCTGTGCCTCATCGCCATCAAGTACGGTTGGCGACATGCATGCTTCAGGAGGAAGCATCATATTGGTGGAAGTCCATGGAGAAGACTGTGTTCCATCAACGGGAGATTTCGTCCATTCCTTGGGCGGAATTTGTAACAGCTTTCAATGGACAATATTTTCCTGAGTCTGTAGTTTAGAAGAAAGCACTAGAATTTGCCACTCTAACGCAGAAGGATGATTCAGTCCGAGAGTATGCCAAAAATTTCTTGCAATTGGAGAGATTTGCATCTGGGAGTCTGGCAACTGCCCGAGCCAGAGCAGACAAATTTTTCTGGGGGTTGAAGCCAGGATTGAGGAGTAGGGTAGCTACGACACCAAGAGGCACTATAACCGAAGTGGTTGACTCCAAACGTCTACATTACCTAAGACTTATAGGGTCACTACTGCAACGGGAGACGGGGAGGTCACAACGTTAGGAGTGACTAACCTATCCTTGGATATACAAGGGAAACCCTATGTATGGAATTTCATTGTCTATGGGATAATAGGCTTTGATGTACTATTGGGAATGGACTGGTTGTCTGCACACCAGGCTTTCCTCGACTGTAAAGGGAGGAGAGTGTTGACTAAACCTTGTAATTGTGAGATGGGGGTCATTTTCAATGGGTCATGGAATGATCCATCCTCTTGTATTGTGTCGGTTAGTGAGGCAACTGAGTGGTTTGGTGAGGGTTGTAAAGTCTTTTCGGCAACTCTAGAAGAGTCTGAGTCCAAACCCAGAGAGTTGTCCATGATTCCGGTGGTAGCAGAATTTCCGGACGTATTTCCAAGTGAACTTCTAGGGTTACCTCCTAAGCGGGCAGTGTAGTTTGTCATTGACCTAGCACCGGGAGTATCACCAATTTCTAAAGCACCATACCGCATGGCTCCAGCAGAACTCAAGGAGTTAAAAAGTCAATTAGAAGAGCTGCTGCAGGCAGGCTTCATACGACCAAGTACTTCACCCTGGGGAGCCCCTGTTCTTTTTGTAAAGAAGAAGGATGGCTCACTTCGATTGTGTGTTGACTATCGCCAGCTCAATCAAGTGACAGTCAAGAATCGGTACCCCTTACCGAGGATTGATGATTTATTTGATCAGTTGAAAACAACCGAAATATTCTCAAAAATAGACTTGCGGTTCGGATATCATCAATTGCGGGTGAAGGAATCTGACATACAGAAAACGGCTTTCTGAACTCGCTATGGACATTATGAGTTTCTGGTTATGCCTTTTGGTCTGACAAATGCACCAGCGGCTTTTATGTCACTTATGAACACGGTGTTCCACGAATACTTGGATAAGTTTATTATTGTGTTTGTGGAGGACATTCTGGTCTATTCAAATAATGAGGAGGACCATGGGAAAGACTTGTCCATTGCTCTTCAAGTTTTGAGAGATAATCAACTGTTCGCAAAATTATCAAAGTGTGACTTCTGGCTGAAGGAGGTAAACTTCCTTGGACATGTTGTCTCAAAGACGGGAGTCGCTGTGGATCCATCAAAAGTGAGAGCAGTTACTGATTGGCCACAACCCAAGTCGGTCATAGATATCCGAAGTTTCCTTGGACTAGCAGGTTACTATCGGAAGTTCATTAAAGATTTCTCCTTGGTGGCATCGCCAATGACTAAGCTTACACGCAAGGGGGTTAAGTTCGAATGGAGTAACAAGTGTGAGGAGAGTTTCCAATCTTTGAAGAAGAGTTTAACTACTGCACCAGTTTTGACTATACCAAATGGCAATGAAGGATTCGTGGTCTTCAGTGATGCATCTCTAGTGGGGTTAGGATGTGTCCTTATGCAAGATGGTAAAGTGGTAGCTTACGCCTCTCGCCAATTGAAGATTCATGAGCAAAATTATGCAACCCATGACTTGGAACTGGCAGCAGTGGTTTTTGCCCTAAAGATTTGGAGGCATTACTTGTACGGAGCCCAGTTTGAAGTTTTCACCGACCATCAAAGTTTGAAATATATCTTCACCCAGAATGACCTTAACCTTCGACAGAGACGGTGGATGGAATACTTGAAGGACTATGATTTCCAAATTTTATACCATCCGGGAAAAGCAAACGTTGTAGCCGACGCGTTGAGTCGGAAGGGCAAGGTGGACAAGGGTCAACAACTAGCTAGACTTTGGGCTATGTCAGCTGAGGTGGTAGCTATTAACCCGGTGGAACGTATGACAGGACTACTGGCAAACCTGGTTATCTCCAATGAATTGGTGGACCGAGTTAAGCTAACACAAATGGAAGATGAGAAGCTCAATGAAATGTTGGACAAAACTCCCAACATTGTAGCAGATTCCAACAGTGTAATCAGATTTAGAGGGAGATTGTGTGTACCCAACAATGATGCATTAAAACGAGATATTCTAAAAGAAGCTCATCGTTCAAGGCTCTCAATACACCCTGGTGTTACAAAGATGTACTAGGACTTGAAACGAACCTACTGGTGGGTTGCAATGAAGAGGGATGTGGTGGATTTTGTTTCCAAGTGTCAGACGTGCCAATTGATCAAAGCCCAACATCAACTACCCAGTGGATTATTACAACCTTTGGAGATACCTACCTGGAAATGGGAGCGTGTCACATGTGATTTTATTACTAAACTCCCAAGGACTTTGAAGAGACATGACTCTATATGGGTAGTTGTAGACCGTTTGACTAAGGTGGCTCATTTTATCCCCACAAAATCAACAACGACGGCGGAATACTTAGCAGAACTATCATAAATAACATTGTCAGGCTGCATGGAATTCCAAAGGAGATAGTCTCTGACAGAGATCCCCTATTCACGTCACATTTTTGGGAAGTTTTCCAAAAAGCTATGGGGACCCAAATCAAGTTAAGTACAGCATATCACCCCCAAATTGATGGTCAGAGTGAGAGGACCAATCAAACCTTGGAGGATTTGTTGAGAGCTTGCATCCTCGACTGGGGAGGAGATTGGGAGAAACACTTAGCCTTGGCTGAATTCACCTATAATAACTCTTACCAAGCCAGTATAGGAATGGCACCGTTTGAAGCCTTATACGGTAGGCCTTGTCGATCTCCATCATGCTGGTTGGAGTCTACAGAGATGGTTATAGTCGGGCCAGAGATGGTGAGAGAAGCAGCTGAAAAGGTGCAACTCATCCAGCAAAGGCTTAAGGCAGCTCAGGATCGGCAGAAAAGTTATGCTGATACTCGAAGGAAGGACTTAGAATTCCAAGTTGGGGAGTTCTTCTACCGTAAGACCTCACCTAAAAAGGGAGTGATCAGATTTAGAACATTAGGGAAGTTGAAGCCAAGATTCATAGGACCATTTCCAATTTTGGATCGAATCGGAAGTTGTGCATATAGATTAGCATTACCACCAAGCCTTGATGGTGTACACAATGTCTTTCATGTGTCAATGCTAAAGAAATATGTACGAGATGAGAATCACATTATCACAAATTTTGCAGATTTAGAGCTACAGTCGGATTCAACTTACGAGGAAAAACCAATTCGAATATTGGCAAGGGAAACAAAGACACTCTGTAGCAAGGAGATCCCTTTGGTAAAGGTATTATGGAGACATCAGGGATCAGAAGAAGCGACATGGGAGACTGAACAGGAAATGGCCAGAAAATATCCTAGCTTGTTTGTAGCATAAAATCTATGTAAATCAAATTTATGCTATGATATTTCGGGGACGAAATAGTTCTAAGTTGGGGAGATTGTAAAGACCCGGTAAAATAAATATATATATATATATATATATATATATATATGTATATATTCGACGCGGTGGGATCGAACGTTGGTATCCATGAATTTATTTAAATTATTTACCCGCTACCCGGTTAATTATCAATTACCCGGTCAAGTGGAAAGTATTAGTTAACCGGTTAAGTATTTTTTACCCGGTTTAGTAAACCATACCATTTAACCGTTTAAACTAGTAAAGTGAACCGTATCACTTACCCATTTACCCGGCAACGAAGTGTGTTTTCATAAACCCTAGGCCTTCTTTCATTTTATAAGGAGAAGGAGGGGGGCGTCATGCACATAAGCTCCTTGGACAAACGCCGGCTTTCCCCATTGTTTTGGTAAGTTTCTTCCTCTCTTCTTCTTAGTTTGCATGCATACATATGATCAAAGATTATAATACAAGATAATCATGGAAACTACGACCTGAAATCAACAAGAAAAAGGGAGGATGTAACTGGATTAGAACCAGGAATTCACCCACGAACATAAGTTGCTGCCGTGCAGCAATTCTTGTGTGTTTGTGATTAATTACAGCAACAAGTCATAATCTTTTGCTAATCAGTTGCTGCATCAACGTCCTTACTCATGTTGTAGTAATTAAAGGTGAGATTTCATAGAATTTACAGCCAAGAATGGTAGCACGTCCTGCTGAAATTGCCAAGGATGGTAGCACGTCCTGCTGAATTGCAGCAACAGCACCATGGCGTTTGTGTCACGACCAGTTGCATATACCAAGCTGTAGGGTAGTGTTTCTCTTCTTCTGGGCGTTGGGTTGTTGTGCGGGAAGAAGGGGACGCGTGGGGCGGTGCTGCTGGCCACGTCTGAGTCGCCATAGCAGCAGGTCGAGGTCGCCATGGCTGCTGGTTCGTCGCTGTGGTGGTGCAGTCGCCCTTTGATTGTTGCTGCTAATTTGGTTGCTAGGAAAGGGAGACAATGGGTGAAGGATAGGATCTAGATTTTGGTCGAAAGAGAAGAGCTTGGTGCTGGTTTTGGGTGAAGAGAAGAATGGTGACGGGAAGAAGAAGAAGAAGAAGAAGAAGAATGGCAGTTTTGTAATTTCGGGTTGACTCGATATGGGTTGCGTTAAAAATCATAATAATAATACCAACTCGTGTTAAAATCATTGAAATAATTAATTTAAAGGAATATGAGTTAAGTGGTCAAAATAATAAATTTATAAATTATTACATGAAATTAATAAATTTCGATCACGATAAACGGTAATTAATTAATCGGCTGATTAAAAGCAATTAACTTAAATTGAAGGGTTATGAGGAATATTTAATAGAGACTTCACCTTTATCATATAAAAGTTATATTTGATAAGTAAAACGATTATTCTTATAATAAATTCGTAAAGTAAAATAATGGATCAATAAAAGATAATCGCGTAGAAATTACGCGATAGCATAATTAATTAAATAAAGAAGTGTTGAACCTTATCGAATTAAATAAATTAATTAATGTGGCATATATTAAATATTTAGTTGCATGCATTTTCGACGCGAGTAAAATTATACTAATGTATAATTTTATGCCCTCGTTCATATTAGGGTTAGCGGATAACAGTCGGACGAACCCGCAAGTGAGGTACGTATAATAGGTAGAACATCGTATTTTCCTTGTTGGTAGCCTAGGTCGGCCTGAGCCCAGATTCGACCACCATGCACGAAGTGCAACCGGGGTTAAAGAATTGACTCAGTCCGACACTGGGTCGTGTTATGTGTGTGAATCTTGTGATGCATCGATATTTTTTGGAGTAGTGATAGCCGCCCCATAAAAAGGCTACGGCCGGGGTGAGTGAGGCACAGTGATTCCTCCATCGCACTAGAGTGCAGTGATTGCCGCCCCATAAAAAGGCTACGGCCGGGGTGTGTGAGGCACTGGCACTGAGTGCAGTGATAGCCGCCCCATGAAAAGGTTACGACCGGGGTGTGTGAGGCACTGGCACTAGAGTTGGTAGTGAGAGCTTCCCCACAAACGGGGCATAGCGATCACCTGAGTGCAGTGATAGCCGCCCCACAAAAAGGCTACGGCCGGGGTGTGCAAGGCATTGGCACTGGAGTGCAGTGATAGCCTCCCCATAAAAAGGCTACGGCCGGGGTGTGCGAGGCACTGGCACTAGAATTGGTAGTGAGAGCTTCCCCACAAACGGGGCATAGCAATCACCCGAGTGCAGTGATAGCTACCCCACAAAAAGGCTATGGCCGGGGTGTGCGAGGCACTGGCACTGGAGACGGTAGTGGTAGCCTCCCCATAAAAAGGCTACGGCCGGGGTGTGCGGATCACAGCGGACACCTCCTCCGCATTGTTTTGGAGTATAGCAGAATCGCTCCACCGCATATTAAAATAAATATATGAAAATGGTGGAATGTACTTGTTTGTTTTATCTATTATACTACTTAGTGTTGCAATCACTAACGCGGAATTGCTCTCCGCAGGTGTGCAGATCCGAGATTAGATGATTGACAACTAGAGCATGGAGCAAAGTAATATGAGGACTCCTTTTTGTTATTTAATTGAGGAATAAGTGTGGCTGCTGGGAAACGGTCCAAGACTGTGGGATTTTATTATAAGTTATGATTTCTAATAATGTTTGACATAATTGCTTTAATTTTGAGTAACACCTAGCCAGTTAGGCCCACAATATTATCATGAAAAATGGCGGGTCGTTACAGATCCGCTTCTGTAAAATCTGTATGCAATAGCCCAATGATTAGCTTCCAAATTATAATATCATGAGTAGGTATATCCCTTGGGCCAAAACGGCATGTATTGATGATATGAGCACACACCATGAGCATGCATCATATAGAGATGTTAGTATTTTACTTAGCATTGGGTTTTCATATAGTTTATGGAGTTCGAGCTTGTTGTAGATGTGTCGATGCGCTTGGAGCTTGGACCACAGGTTTGTAAGACTCTCCCTCTCTACTTGACTCCTTGCATGTAGAGTTTAATCGTGTTTTAGATGTAAGACGAAGTCGGCAGTGTTTTATCAGGTCCCTCTGATGTCGAGCCATTTAGCCGTGTGTTTCTACACATGTTTAATGAAACTACAAGGGTGAGATCCGTTGTTGGTTTTTGAACTTTAACTCCAAAAATATATAATACAAACCTCTTTCTTAAACCTATTAAGTTAAGTACAAGCATTTTTTACAGATTGCATGAATAAGAGAGTGGGCGGTAAGGAGATATGTATGGACCGTACTAGTACCTATCACTACACTCATGTGAATGCTACGCCCCGTTTGTGGGGAAACTCTCACTGCCAATTCTAGTGCCAGTGCCTCACACACCCCGGTCGTAGACTTTTTATGGGGAGGCTATCACTGCACTCCAGTGCGATGGAGGAATCGCTGTGCCTCGCTCACCCCTGCCCTAGCCTTTTATAGGGCGGCTATCACTACTCCAAAACAATGTCGATGCATTACACAATTTACGCACATAATATGACCCCGTGTCAGGCTGAGTCAATTCTTTGACCCTGATTGCACTCGGTGCATGGTGGCCGAATATGGGCTCAGGCCGACCTAGGCTACCAACAAGGAAAGTACGATGTTCTACCTATTATATGTACCTGACTTGTGATTTCGTCTGACTGTGACCCGTGAACCTTAATACAGTAATGGGGAGGTCGCCTGGGATGGAGATGAGGGATGAAATACTCCCTCCTCCTGCATATATATACACTTGAACCATTCCCTCCATTAAATTCTCATACCCCATCATCCATTGGTATTTTCTACGTTCAACGAGCCCCTTCATTAAATTTTCACACCCCATCATCCATTGGTATTTCCTAGGTTCAACGACCCTTTCATTAAATTCTCACACCCCATCATCCATTCATGAATAGGCATTTTCTAGGTAACCTTAAGTCGAACCATGACCGGTCGACTTGATAACCAACCACATTGGTTCATCTATATTTATTTCATAATATTTAGGTTCGAGTCTTGTAATAAAAATCATGGTTTTTACAGGGATACAACTCAATCTCCTCATAACTAATAATATAAAATGGATCTAAAATAAACCCTCAGCATGGAAATATAGAATACTAGATAAACTGCTAACAAAAGTGGAGGCAGAGCCAACTCATAAGGCCCGCTTCAAAATAGGAAATGCTCCAATATAGGTACCTCGGGCTAAACTTTTCCTTCTTCTCAAATATCATGTTACCATTTGAAGGTGACACCTTAAGGAACACATGATCATTAACCTTAAATTTAGTTCTCAATGTCTCACATCAGCATAGGACTTCTGTCGATCTTAGGCCGCTTTCATTCTTTTACTTATTTGAGCCATAACTTCTTGAGATTGTTGCTGAATAAGTTCACTACCTCAATCCAACAAGACAGTGATCTACAAGATCTTCCATACAATGCTTCAAATGTTGTCATACTAATGCTTGCCTAGTAACTGTTATTGTTAAAAACCTATTCCAAAGGTAGATGTTCCTCCCAACTACGATGAAAATCTAACATGCACGGTCTAAGCAAATCCTCCAAAGTCTAAGTAGTACGTTCAAATTGTTCAATAGTTTGTGGATGAAAAACAATACTGATAGACAATTGAATACCCAATGCTTTCTAAATTGCTTCCCAAAATGTGGAAGGAAATCTTGAATCACTATTCGATACTATTTGTCTTGGCACTCCATGATACCACACAATCTCAAAGATATATAACCTTTGCTAATTTCTCTAATGTGAAGTCCATACTAATTGGAATAAAATGAGTAGATTTGGTCATTCTATCAACAATTACTCAAATAGCATCATGGAGATTTCTGGTCTTTGGTTAGCCTGAGATAAAATCATAGGCAATACATTCCCACTTCCATTCTAGAATTTCTAGAGGTTGCAGAGTATTACCTCCACCCCCCCCCAGCCTTATGTGCTCTACATTAATCTGCTGGCAAGTTAGAGACTTTTGCATAAAACTAATTACATCTTTCGCATAAAACTAATTACATCTTTCTTTGCACATCATGATACATCTTTGTACCACAAGGATGCATAATACTTCTAGAAGCATGCGCTTCTAAGAGAATACCACTATGGAGATCCATAAAATCTAGAACTTGAGTAACATAGAGTCAATTAGTCAATCAAAATAATCCATCATCACTCTTAGAAAATCTTGAATAAGCTTGCATAGAGATCCACTTATTTGGCAACATGCCAATTTTTTGTGCCAACCTAACTCTACTAATTACACTAGGTCTTATTGATAATCAAGCCATTATGGTTATAATATCTTGATCTTTGAGTTAAGTTGGATAACAACTCAAAGCATCGCAACCATATTAACCTTTCCTTCTTGATAATCAATTTTGACATCATAATTAGTCAAGAATTCCAACCATCTCCTTTGCCTATTGTTTAAGTCTTTTTGGGTGAAAATAAACTTCAAACTATGAAGGTCAGTCATTAACTGAATGGAGTTCCATACAAATAATGACTCCAAATTTTAAATGCATGAATCATTGCAGATAACTTCAAATCATGAGCTGGATAATTCTTGTCATGCGGCTTTAATAGTCTTGACAGGGGAGGACAAGAAGAGGAAAGGAAGGAGGAAAGGGGAAGGCGTAGGCAACAAAGGGGTAGGAGGGGCTGGATGAGGCCAACACAGGCGACAATGGCAGCACAAAGCAGCAAGGAGACAGTGGCGGCAAAGGTGATGAAAAAAAATGGCTAGTGGGTGGGGATTTCAACCCCCCACCTTAAATCATTCTAGCACCCTTGTTCCCCCCGCCCTGGGGCAAGCACACAACATTGCAATGGGTAAAAATGCGGGAAAAACGAAAATAAAAGGAAAAGAAGATAAGGGAAAAGAAAAGAAGGCTTGGGACAGCTTATAAAATATAACAGGGCTTGAAAGTATGCCTGAATACATGCAACACAACTCTAATGAAACATGCACCCCTAGGCTACATAAACAACCTCGAAACACACTCACAAGCTGCCGTAACCACTCAACAACCGACACACACAATGCCTAAGCCTACTATACCACACACAAATGATCCCACTAGCATTGGACTGATAGAATCAGAATGATCACATGCTACCCCGATTGAGCCAAACATAAAATCAAAAAAATTGGGCGTAAAAAGCATCGGTCAGTGTGCTAGGCTTTACAATGAGAGCGTCATCGGGTGAGTGACTTGGCCTAATGAAACCTTGCTCCAACAGCACCTAATACTTTGTCTTGAGCTCCCTGAGTTCAAGTGGTGCCATCTTATACTGCACCCTATAGATAGACGTGGTACCAGAAGCCAAGTCATGATGAAGTCCACCTCCCTGGCTGGCAGTAGTCCATGAACCTTATCTGGAAACACATCAGTGAACTCACTTATTAAAAATACTTGTGCTAGCTATGGAACTAACTACTTTGCTGAAGCTACCACTTGGGCTAGGAAGACGTCACAACCTGGTTCAATCAATCATTGGGCTTTCTGAAACAAGATCAAACATCCACCCTTATCTCTACCTCTGTCCTAGAATACAATATGAACATTCTACTTTAGTCTGACCTTGAGCTTCCTCTTATGTCAGTCTATCTATACACGGTGTCATGTCATCCAATCCATGCCAAATATATCATCGAACTCCCTCATCTCACACGGTAAAATCAGTCAACAGATGCGCTCCTGGATAACCAAAGGGGCACTCCTCACACAAACTCCGGTAGTGAGAACGGCCCCAGCAGGAGTTGGTAAAACCAAATCATAGCCTACATCCTCTACAGACACACCGATTTTATTTATGGATGTCTTGACTATGAAAGTATGCTTGCTACAAGAATTGAAGAATACACTAGGAGCAAAATAGATAAGAAAGGTATCCATGATCACTGTGGCATCCTGGACTGCCTCCTTGGCTATAGCAGCCTACATTCTACCTCGTTGCTATGGCCAAGCATCCTGAATCTATCCCATCATCCTACACAACATCTTGCCTGTACAACATCAACTGCAGCTAGACCCAACTGCCTGCCTTTGCTGAACCTATCACTGACCCCAAGGTCTACCCCTTTGACCATGCTCTTTATAACTGCTAGTCACCTCTTTGCTACTACCCTGAGTTTGGGTTAGTGGTGAGTGGAGAAGTGGCCATTGCGGTGGTACAAGCAGTCATCTCTGCAATTCTTGCTACTGGGGTCAGTACTAGTGCTGCTAGGGTTGATTGTGGTGAGGCTGCTACTGGTACTACTGGGCCTAATACAGCGGAGGCTCTTACTACAGTGGCTGTTTGCATGGTGCCGCATCTCTCCACAGGTGATGCAAGCCCCTGTAGCTTTCCGACATGTACTTAGATATCGCCTCTGGCACTACAGATAGGTCAAATACTCCTGGTAATCACCACAACACTCTCCCTGGTCTTGCAATGACTGTGTCTATTGAGAAAAGTTTTGTTGTCGCTCAACAGAAAACACTGCCACTCCACCATCAGTCCGCCGCCCCCACTGCCGTTCCTGTCCTCCGAGCCTCTATCCTTGGTGACAAGGCTGACCAAGGCCCCTCTCCTGGTGATGGGAGTCGCGAGCGTACTCACAGTCCAAGAGCCTCATCATAGCTTCTGCTAGTGTCAAACATGTGGAGATGGCTGCAATGGATCCGAGGCTGACACGCAAACTGAAGAAAAACTAGTAGCTCATTCTCTCTCTCTCTGACGAGAGACAGCTTTAAGCAAACCTCTCCAGCATAAGAAATTGGACCTGATACTCCACTGAGGGCATGCACTCAATCTACTTCAACAACAAGAATTGTGTCTTTTTCTGATTCTTCACCGTGGTCAAAAAGTAGGGAGGGTAGAACACATCCCAAACCTACTCCCATGTGAAATGCTCCAACTGCCTAGTCTCTACGTACACGGCATGAGTAGATTCGTACCAAATTTTGCCCATCCACTGTATGGTTTCAAGGATAAAAGAATGAATAAATAAATAAATAAATAAAAAACAAATAAATAAAAGAATGAATAAATAAAAAAACAATAAACAAAAAGGATGTTTTTGCATCAAAATATGCCAAAATATGTAAATATACATCTAAACTAATCCATAGAATCTCAAAATACCGGAGACATGTGAAAATGAAACTAAAATGAGTACAAATGAGGAGAAAATAAGCCTGCTGAGTCAACTAGGGTGCGTTGGACAAAGTCGGTCAAATCAACTTGGTAAGGGACAGCTGAAATGGTGGGTGGGTTGGCCTAGTGGGTAGAACAGGCTAGCTGGACGGGTTGGGTTTGGGCTTGACTGCAGTCGGTGTGGACACGAACTGGCTAGAATGGGCAAATGGGCTTGACATGGGCCCTCTGTGCATGTCTCTGGCACATGGCAACGACACCGCGGCTGGGGTGGCTACTGATCCGGATCAACAGGGGACGACAATGGTAAGGTGATGACGGTGGAACCTGATAGAGTTTGGGCAGTGAATGACTAGAAAATGGCCAGAAGTTAGGGAAAAGGCCACAGGGGAAGGAGTCTCTGGTGACAATCCCGGTGGTGGTGGTCAGCGGGGTTAGGCTCGATCGATCAACTGTGAGGAGGGGGAAGCTATCTAAGTGGCTGCCTAGGGACCAAAAAATGGTCTTATTGGCATGGCAGCTGTGAGAAAGGACAAACAAAATGCCATTGCCTACTGTGCTGGCTATGTCTACAGCCACACTGGTGCTGGTAGCGAGTAAGGGTCACTAGTCAGCGACAAGGTGGTCATGCTCTGTGGGCTGGAGGTTGACAAGAGTCTTGCTAGCAGTGGCCCAAAGTAGCGGTGGCGCTAGGCCGGAAAACATCCAAAAATGAGGGAATAAATTTGAGGAAAATGGGAAGGTTCTAGGGTTGATATGGATGACCTGGAGCTTGACACTTGGTCCAATCTAGTCATTCGACCATATGCAGGCCTAGTGGGGTCCACCCTAGAGTATATACAATTTATATATGGTCAAAAATTTTAGATCGACACTCAAAAGTCAAAATTAAATCGAGGCCTAACTGAGACCTTATGGACAGAAATTAAGGCGATCAATTGTGATGATATGGGTCTCAATCAAATTGAAATTGATTAGTGATGATCTGGGACTCAATCAAACTGGACCTACTAAGGCAATCCGGTAATCCAAAATTCTTAAGGGTCTAGTTGGTGTAAAAATGATATAAATGAATAAAAATTTTCATATGAAATGGAAATGCAATGCGATGAAATTACATGAACATTTTAAAAATTTCCCTTGCATATTTGGATAGGAGAAAATAAGATAAAAATGAAATATTATTTCTCATGTGCATCAACATGTGAATGTGCCTACAAAAATTTCCCTGAATTTCTTTTGTTTTTCATGAGAATATATTGTTTTGTAAAATTTGTAGAGACATTGGCTGAAATTGAAATTTTTTTTTTAAATTTCAAGACATCCAAACACAAGAAAATTTGTGACATCCAAATTTTACATTTATTTTATGCAATTTTTGGACAACCAGATACACCCTAAGATGCATGCAAAAGTGATATATACCTTAAAAAATACCCAAACATATACTAGTTACTATATTTAGCCCTAAAACGTAAAGCTAACCCTATCAAGAGTCGTAGACCTAGAGCATACATTGAAAAATCATGTGCTCTTGTAGTATAGCTGAACCTATTTGGAATACACAGCCTCCATAATATGCTCATATGGCCATCTGCGCACTATTCTAATGGTTTGTCTAATGACCCGCCCGAACTGGACCGGGTATTATCTAAAATATGTAATAATGTAAACGTAACATGCAAGAACATAATAATTCAAAGAACATCAATTATAATACTGCAATTAAGTCTAAAGTTCGTACATCATAAAAATAAGTTCTGATGCATATGACAATATATAAAATAACAGTACCAGAGTCTCGGACCGTTTCACATAGCCACATTTATTACACAAGAGAATAATAAGGAAGTCCAACTTTATTATCGATTCACCATACCTAGGTTGGTAAAAGAACCACCATCCACACTTTTATTCTTCAGTCCAAAGCCGCTCACCTGCAGAGGCAATTTTGCGTTTGTAATAAAACCACTAAGCCGCATAATTAAATGAAACAAGTCAATATAATCTCTATTATCATTTCACCCGTCTTTGTTATCGTTTCACAAGTCTTTTAGTAATTATCTCTCAGGTCATTCTAAGATTAGTAATTGTCTCTAAGATCATTCTAAGATTTGTAAAAGTCTCTCAGGTCATTCTGAGATTAGTAATTGTTTCTCAGGTAGTTGTGAGATTAAAAATTTTCTTCCAATTCATTCTGAGATTATTCATTATCTCCCAGTTCATTCTGAGATTAGAAATTGTCTCCCAGTTCACTTTAAGATTAGCCATTATCTCTCTGTTCATTCTGAGAATAGAAATCGTCTCCCAGTTCATTCTGACATTAGTCATTATCGCCTAGTTCATTCTGAGATTAGAAATCGTCTCCCAGTTCATTCTGAGATTAGGTGGTCTCCTAGGTCATTCTGAGATTAGTCATTATCTCCAAATTCATTCTGAGATTAGGTGGTCTCCCAGGTCATTCTGAGATTACTCATTATCTCCCAGTTCATTCTGAGATTAGGTAGTCTCCCAAGTCATTCTGAGATTAGTCAATATCTCCTAGTTCATTCAATGATTAGTAATTATCTCCCAGTTCATTCTAAGATTAGAAATCGTCTCTCAGTTCATTCTGAGATTAGTGCCGCCAAGGGTTACCAACTTGAGAAAATATAATATTTCAAATAATTATAGGGACCTCGATATTTCGAACCCGTAGCTGCAACCAACGATCCTATTCTGAACGAGAACATAAAATTATACATAAGTATAATTTTTTTGAGTAGAAATGCATGTAGTTAAATGATTAATATATATATATATATATATATATATATCACTATTAAAATTCAACAATATTAAATATTAAATTATTCATGTGATATAATCATTCAAAATCCCACTTTACATTTTAAATTGATTATCAAGATCATAATTAACAATTAAAAATTGATGAAACAATTATTAATTGATAAACAAGTATTTAATTTTCCTTTGCAGTGATAATTGCTTAACCCTGATCATGATGATTTACTTTACGGTTATAATTTTTAATCGGTAATATTATTTATTGCAATTTGATTAATTAAGTTGTTCGATTAAATTATTTAAATTAATTTGTATTATTTTAATTCGTTAATTTTATTAATACAATTATTTTAAATTAATCAACTCTATAAATTTTTGAACTTTATTTATTTCCATTATACTATTTAGGTTCGACACTTATGATTGTTACCCGACTATAATTTAATAACTAATTTTCTATATTACTGACTCGTTATTAAAATAATCAATTTATTTACCCAATATTAAATTTAATATGGTAAAGGTAAAATGTTTATTTTCTTAATCCCTTATAAACACCAAATTTAAAATTAATCACTTATACTATGCCGATTAATTATCGACTGTTTATCATTCCCATGTCGATTACGTCCAATAATTAATTAGTTTAGTAGCTTTAACCATAACCCACTAAAATGATTATTTTTGAAGATTTATTACGAGTTAGTATTATTTTTTAACTCAAGTCGGTACCGAGTCAACCCATATTTACAAAACTGCCACCCTCCTCCTCCTCCTTCTTCTTCTTCTTCTTCCTGTCGTCATTTTTCTCTTCTCTAAAAACAGGTTCGTCCTTCTCCTCCAACCCTTATCTTGGCACCCAATTGAACCACCATCTAAACATCACAACAAAGCATCAACAACAAGATAAAATCAGTAAGCGAGGAGGCATCATGTGCGTGATTTACAACAGCGATCCAAGACGCCGTCCTGCACCAAACCAGACATGTTCCTCTTCTCCCAGCCTCAAGACCCTCCTTTCTTGCACCTTGCGCCAATTCAGATGTTCCACGACCTCAAGCTGGCATCAAAACAGGAAAGATTGTTCACCTTTGGACGTTGCGTGGAGTATGATCTTTCTCCCCACTTCTGCACTTCGCCACCATGAATTCCGGCGAGAAGGTCATCCGTTGTGGACTGTTCAGGCGGTCTGAACTGCTGTGAAGGAACCCATGATGCTGTCGACGAAGCACAACCGGTGTCTACCCTATGAACGTCCATTACAGCGCCTATTGCAGCAGATGGTCGCCACTTCCATCATCCTTGCAACTCCGCCCATTCACTGCAGCAATTCTACCACCCACTGGAAACCAGGGACTTGGCGAGCCCTACCTTCGACCCAGCTGCAAGAAAGATCATCGGGGTTGTGAGGGCTGCCTTGAAATTGTTCTTACGATTTCCCATCTTGCAAAAATTTCAGACTACTCGGCCATGGATGGGATTCCAGTTTCCAGTTTAGTTCTTGTTGTTTATTTTTATTTCACGCTTTATTTCTCATGTTTATCAAGCTTAGTGTAACACCCAACTGGAACGGGTGTCACTTAAAAATATTGGTAATGTAAATGTAACATTCCAGAACATGAACCGAAATACAACAAATACATCTCGCAACATATAATATAAATCATAACAATAAATCATGTTCTCTAAAATATAAAATAACTATCCAACAATCTTGGATCGTTTCCCATAGCCACATTTATAACACAAGAGAATAATAAGGAAGTCCAATTTTTTATTATCGATTCACCATACCTAGGTTGGTCAAAGAACCACCAACCACACTTCTATTCTTCAGTCCATTGCTACTCACCTGCGGAGGCAATTCTGCGTTAGTGATAAAACCCCTAAGCAGCATAATTAAATGAAACAAGCCAATATAATCCCTATTATCATTTCATTTATTTTTATTATTATTATTATACAAGTCTTTCATAATTATCTCTCAGGTCATTCAGAAATTAGTAATTTGTCGCTCAGGTCATTCTAAGACTAGTAAAAGTCGTCTCCCAGCTAATTCTGAGATTAGGTGGTCTCCCAATTCATTTTGAGAATAGTCATGTCACCCAGTACATTCTGAGATTAGAAATTGTCTCCCAGCTCATTCTGAGATTAGGTGGCCTCCCAATTCATTTTGAGATTAGTCATGGTGTCCCAGTTCATTCTGAAATTAGAAATTTTCTCCCAGCTCATTCTGAGATTAGGTAGTCTCCCAAATCTTTTTGAGATTAGTCATGGTCTCCTAGTTAATTTTGAGATTAGAAATTGTCTCCTAGCTCATTTTGAGATTAGGTGGTCTCCCAATTCATTTTGAAATTAGTCATGGTCTACTAGTTCATTTTAAGATTAGAAATTGTCTCCCAGCTCATTCTGAGATTAGGTGGTCTCTCAATTTATTTTGAGATTAGTCATGGTCTCCCAGTTCATTCTGAGATTAGAAATTGTCTCTTACCTCATTCTGAGATTAGTGCCGACAAGCCTACCGGTTTGGGAAAATACATCATTTTATATAGTTATACCAGTTTGGGGAAATACAACATTTTATATAATTATACCAGTTTGGGAAAATACAACATTTTAAATAATTATACGGACACACGTAATAATTCTAAAGGTGCGGCCCTGTGTCAGACTGAGTCAATTCCTTGACATCGATTGTGTAATAGTGCATGGTGGTCGAATCTAGGCTCAGGCGACAAGGGCTGCCAAAAGGGAAAATGCAACATTTTAAATAATTATATGGACTTAGATATTTCGAACTCACAGCTGCGACCAATGATCCTAATCTAAATGAGAATATAAAATTATACATAAATATAATTTTATTCGTGTAGAAATACATATCATGTAACAATTAAAAAATATTAAATATTAAATTCTCAACAAATCAAGTGAGATAATTAATTTTTCATGTGATATAATCATTTAAGTCCTACTTTATATTTTAAATTAATTATCTAAATCATAATTAATACCTAACATTTGATAAAATAATTATTACTAATAAACAAGTATTTAATTTTCCTTTTTGGCGATAATTACTTAACCCCGATCTTGATAATTTAGTTTACGGTTATAATTTTTAATTGCTACAATTATTTATAAGAATTTAATTAATTAAGCTGTTCGATTAAATTAATTAAATTAATTTGCATTATTCTAATTCAAAGATATTACTAGTACAATTATTCTAAATTATTCAACCCAATAAATTATCCCTTTTCTACCTTACTGACTCGTTATTAAAATAATCACTTTATTTACCTAATATTAAATTTAATATGGTAAAGGTAAAATCTTTATTTTATTAATCCCTTATAAGCATCAAATTTAAAATTAATCACTTATAGTTTGCCGATTAATTATTGACCGTTTATCATTAACATATTTTTTTATTACTTATGTCAATGTCGATTTCGTTGAATAATTAATTAATTTAGCGACTTTAACCATAACCCATTAAAATGATTATTTTTTAAAGATTTATTACTGAGTTAGTATTATTATTTTTTAACTCGAGTCGGTATAAAGTCAACCCATATTTACAAAACTGCCACCCTCCTCCTTCTTCTTCTTCTTCTTCTTCCCGTCGCCTTTCTTCTCTTCTCCAAAAACAGGTTCGTCTTTCTCCTCCTACCCTTATCTTGGCACCCAATTGAACCACCATCTAAACATCCCAACAAAGCATCAACAACAAGATAAAATCAGCAAGCGAGGAGGCATCATGTGCGTGATTTACAACCGCGATCCAAGACGCCGTCCTGCACCAAACCAGTATTTTCCTCTTCTCCCAGCCTCAAGACCCCTCCTTTCTTGCACCTTGCTCCAATTCAGATGTTCCACGACCTCAGGCTGGCATCAAAACAGGAAAGATTGGCCACCTTTGGACGTTGCATGGATTATGGTCGTTCTCCCCACTTCTGCACTTTGCCACCATGAATTCCAGTGAGAAGGTCGTCCATTGTGGATTGTTCTAGCAGCCTGAACTGCTGTGAAGGAACCCATGATGATGTCAATGAAGCACAACCGGTGTCTACCCCTCTAAACGTCCAATACAACACTTATTGCAGCAGAATGTCGCCACGTCCATCACCTTGCAACTCCACCCATTCACCGCTGCAATTCCGCCACCCACCGGAAAACCAGGAATGTGGCGAGTCCTCCCTCTGACCCAGCAGCAAGAGAGGTGGTTGGGGTGTGAGGGACTACCTTGCAATTGTTCTAACGGTCACCCATCTTGCCAAAGTTTTGGGCAACTCGGCCAAGGACAAGGTTCCAATTTCAGTTCAATTTAGTTCTTTCCTTGTTGATTTACAACTTTAATTCACATGATTAACAAGCTTACTATCAATTAAAAATATGCATGCAAGAAAATTAAGAAGATGGAGATAGGAAGGATACCCAAGTAAGGAAGAAACACCGGCAAGGAAGAGGAGAAGTAGGAGGCTAAGGTGAGGAAGATGCCCCAACACCCGTATGTGAAAAATGACGTCCTCTTTCAAAATTTATAAAAATCAAAATGATGGCTATGGTATGTGAAAACACCCGTATTTCACTTAACCGGGTAATCGGGTAAATAATAAATGGGTAAATAATAAAATATAATAATTAACCAGGTAAAGAATATAACACATTTGGTCCTTTCCGGACAGTGTCAAATATATTAAATTTTTTTACTTTTTTCCAGGTCTTTACAATCTCCCCAACTTGAAAATATTTCGTCCCCGAAATATCATAACAGGTAACAGAACAAGTATGACTAACTTTATTTATTTTTCTTCGGGATCAGTTCATGCTACTACAATATAAGGCTCATATGCGACAAACAGGCTAGCGTATTTCCGTACCATTTCTTGTTTAGTCTCCCATGTAGCTTCGTCAGACCCTTGATTTTTCCACAATACTTTTACCAAAGGAAATTCCTTGTTCCAGAGTGTCTTTATTTCTCTTGCCAGGATGTAGATCGACTTTTCTTCATAGGTTAAATTTGATTGTAGCACTAAGTATTCAAAATTTGTGACGATATGATCCTCATCTAGTAAATATTTCTTTAGCATTGACACATGGTGTAAAGACCGTGGAAAATTTTTTTTTTTTTAATATATTGGACTCGGGGAGGGAAAGATCGAACGTTTGAGATTTAATATTAATTATATTATATTCTCTACCCGGTTAAGTCTACCGGGTTAAATATGTTATTCTTTACCCGGTTACCCGGTTAAAGGATTTAAATACGGGTGTTAGTGTGTTTCCACAAACCCTAGCCGTCATTTCATTTATAAAGGACGTACTCCACCCTAGCCATCATTTCATTTATAAAGGACGTACTCCACCCTAGCCTTCATTCGCTTTCTCTTCTCCTCTTCCTTGCCGGCGTGTCTTTTCCTTGCTTAGGTATTCTTCCTATCTCCTTCTTCTTACTTTTCTTGCATGCATATTTTAATTTGATAATAAACTTTATAATCATGAGGATTAAAAGTTTAAAATTAATAAGAATACAGATATAATTTTACACCGGAGAAACTAAAATTGTCGACGAGTTTCCCCTGTTCGGCGAGATGGGCAAGCACGGGCAAGCCTCGTTGGGAATCAGTGGCGACGACCTTTCCGACATCGGAAGACGATCAAACTATCTTCATTGATCAGTATAGGGTTGATCTCAGGGTTATGGATGCCGGCCTAGGGTGGTGAATAGACAAAAACAGGGGACGGCGGCGAAAACTGGGGCGACGGTGGTAGGTGAAGAAATCCAACCGTCCTTGGTGGCGATGGGGCCCAATATGGCCGGGGAAGGTAGATCGGTGGTCGACGGTGATGAGGCGACCACCCAATTGAGGCACCGACGCTTTCCGGCGGTGGAATCGCCACCGTGAGCGTGCTGCTAGGAGGGCGATGCGGGCATAGCCGTGGCTGGAATAAGGCCGGAGTTGGCCGGGGCGAAACCACAATGGCATGACAAGTCTGGGCGGCGACTATTGACAGCTGCTGGAGACGGTTGCGGCAGCGGCTGGAGGGCGGATGCTGTCGGGAACAGGGGATGGCGCCAGGGGAAGAAGAAGAAGAAGAAGAGGAAGGGCGGTGCCAATTCTGTAAATACTGGTTGACTCGATACCGACTCGAGTAAAAAATAATATAAACTCGTAATAAATCTTTAAAAATAATTATTTTAATGGGTTATAGGGTAAAGTTACTAAACTAATTACTTAATGGCCAGAGTCGACATGGACATAAGTAATAAAAGATACGGTAATGAGAAACTGTGGATTATTAATCGGCATAATAAAAGCGATTAAATTAAATCGGACGATTATAAGTAATTAATAAATAAAGATGTTACCTTTACCATATTAAATTTGATATTAGGAAAATAAAGTGATTATTTTAATAACGAGTTAGTAATGTAGAAAATGAGTTAATAAACTATAGTCGGGTAGCAATAACTCGCGCCGAACCTAAATAGCATAATGGAAATAAATAAAGTTCGAAACTTTATAGAGTCAAATAATTTAAAATAATTGTATTAATAATATTTATGAATTAAAATAATACAAATTATTTGGAATAATTTAATTGAACAACTTAATTCATTAAATTTCTGTAAGTAATAGTAGTGATTAAAAAAGTATAACCGAAGGAAAATATACTAATAATAGTAATTAAATATTTGGGTATAAGTTGATAATTATTTTATTATTTGTTAGGTGTTAATCTAGATTATAAATGTAAAGTAGGATTTAAATGATTATGTCACATGAATAGTGTAATTTTAATATTGTTGAAATTTCATAGTGATATATATATATTAGTCATTTAGTTGCATGCATTTCTACTTGAATAAAATTATACTTATGCATAATTTCCTGTCCTCATTCAGATTAGGATCATTGGTCGCTGTTGCAAGTTTGAAATATCCAGGTCCGTATAATTATTTAAAATGTTGTATTTTCCCTTGTGGATAAC
This sequence comes from Piper betle, assembly GCA_033002965.1. Classification (NCBI taxonomy): domain Eukaryota; kingdom Viridiplantae; phylum Streptophyta; class Magnoliopsida; order Piperales; family Piperaceae; genus Piper; species Piper betle. The sequence goes on along the minus strand of JAURVB010013413.1, from coordinate 26,057 downwards.
TTGGTCAGCTTGAGCCTATATTCGACCACCATGCACCGAGTGCAATAGGAGTTAAAGAATTTACTCCGTCTGACACGGGCTACACCCTTCATAATCATATAATGGACATGACGGCCTGACCCATCAGCCAATCAATTGGACATGGCGGGTTGGACTCGCCAGCCAATTACAGACATGGTGGATTGGACCCACTAGCCGATAACAGACATGATGGCTGACCCATCAGCCAATAAATAGGAAATGACAGATTGGACTCGCCAGCCAATTACGGACATGGTGGATTGGACTCACCAGTCGATAACGGACATGGCGGATTGGACTCGCTAGCCGGTAATGGACATGATGGACTGACCCATCAGCCAATAAATTGGACATGTGGGATTGGACTCACCAGCCAATTACAGACATGGTGGACTGACCCATCAGCCAATAGATGGACATGGTGGACTGACCCATCAGCCAACTAATGGACATGGTAGATTGGACTCACCAGCCGATAACGGACATGGTGGATTGGACTCGTTAGCCGGCAATGTGCATGATGGATTGACCCATCACCCAATAGGTGGACATGGTGGACTGACCCATCAGCCAACTAATGGACATGGTGGACTGAACCATCAGCTAATAAATGGACATGTTGGAATGGTCACAAGTGCCAATATTATTGATAATGATAGGGAGTTTGTGGACTTGTTTTATTTAATTATGCGGGTTAGTGGTTAATCACTACCGCGGAATTGCCTCTGTAGGTTAGCAGCTGGTCCTACAGACTAACATACGACAGGGTGGTTTTTCTACCAACGCAGGTGGTGAACGGTTAATAAGCGGACTTCCCTTTTTACTTTTCTTGTGTTAAAAATGTGGCTATGGGAAACAGTCCAAGACTGTGGGATATTTACTTCATGCATTGTCATTTGAAATAAGTTCTTTTGAGTTAGAAATGCTAGACTTATTTGCTTTCATATTATATATGTAACCTTTAGTTAACATCTGGTCCGATTAGGACTGGTTGTTATAGGGTTGGTTTTGTTAAATTTTGAGTAATACCTGGCCAGCAAGGCCCACAATATCGTGAAAAATGGCGGGTCATTTTAGGTGGTATCAGAGCACAGTTTCCCACAAGCTCACATTTTATAACAGCAAGACGCATCACGTTATAGTGATGCGTCTTGGTTGGGCTTAGGATGCGTCCTTATGCAAGAAGGTAAGGTAGTGGCCTATGCCTCTTGTCAATTGAAGATTCATGAGCAAAATTATGCAACCCATGACTTGGAACTGGCAGCAGTGGTTTTTGCCCTAAAGATTTGGAGGCACTACTTGTATGGAGCCCAGTTCGAAGTCTTCACTGACCATCAGAGTTTGAAGTATATCTTCACCCAGAATGACCTTAACCTTCGACAGAGGTGGTGGATGGAATATCTGAAGGACTACGACTTCCAAATCTTATACCATCCAAGGAAAGCGAATGTGGTAGCCGACGCGTTGAGTCAGAAGGGCAAAGTGGACAAAAGTTAGCACTTAGCTACACTTTGGACCATGTCAGCAGAAGTGGTAGCTATCAACCAGGTGGAGCAACTAACAGGCTTATTGGCAAATTTGGTTGTTTCCAATGATTTAGTTGATCGTGTTAAGCTAGCACAAATGGGTGATGAGGAGCTGAATAAAATGTTGGACAAGATTCCTTACATTGTAGCTGATTCAAATAGTGTGATCAGATTTAGAGGAAGGTTGTGTGTACCCAAGGATAATGCACTGAGGTGGAATATCATGGAGGAGGCTCATCTCTCAAAGTTCTCAATGCACCCTGGAGTTACAAAAATGTATCAAGATTTAAAGAGAACCTACTGGTGGATTCGGATGAAGAGGGATGTTGTGAATTTTGTCTCTAAGTGTCAGACTTGCCAACAGATCAAAGCCCAACGTCAACTACCTGAAGGACTATTACAACCTTTAGAAATACGATCGTGGAAATGCGAGTGTATCACATGCAATTTTATTTCAGAGCTCCCAAGAACTCAAAAGAAGCATGACTCCATATGGGTAGTTGTGGACCGACTAACTAAGGTTGCTCACTTCATCCCCACGAAATCAATGAAAACGGCAGAATACCTGGCAGGATTATATGTTGACAATATTGTCAAATTGCATGGGATTCCAAAGGTGATAGTCTCCGACTGCGATTCCCTATTCACCTCACATTTCTGGGAAGCTTTCCAAAAAGCCATGGGAACTCAGACTAAGTTGAGTACAGCATATCATCCCCAAACTGATGGTCAGAGTGAGAGGACTATTCAAACTTTGGAAGATTTGTTAAGAGCTTGCATTCTTGACTGGGGGGGTGACTGGGAGAAACACTTAGCCTTAGCTGAATTCACCTACAATAACTCTTACCAAGCCAGTATAGGGATGGCACCATTTGAAGCCTTATATGGTAGGCCCTGTAGATCTCCATCGTGCTGGCTGGAGTCTACCAAAGCAGTTATAGTCGGGCCAGAGATGGTGAGGGAAGCAACTGAAAAGGTGAAACTCATTCAGCAAAGACTTAAGGCAGCTCAGGATCGACAAAAGAGTTATGCTGATACTCGAAGGAAGGACCTAGAGTTCCAAGTTGGGAAGTTTGTGTACCTAAAGACATCTCCTACGAAGGGGGTGATCAGATTTAAAATATCAGGAAAGTTGAAGCCAAGATTCATAGGACCGTTTCCAATCCTGGATCGAGTTGGGAATTGTGCATATAGATTAGCATTGCCACCAAGCCTTGCTGGAGTACACAATATTTTCCATGTGTCAATGCTAAAGAAGTATGTACGGGATGAGGATCATATCATCACAGATTTTGAAGACTTAGAGCTACAATCAAATTTAACTTACAAGGAAAAGCCGATCCGCATCCTGGCAAGAGAAATAAAGACACTAAGGAACAAGGAAATTCCTTTGGTAAAAGTATTGTGGAAAAATCAAGGGTCAGATGAAGCTACATGGGAGACAGAACAAGATATGGTAAGGAAATACCCTAACCTATTTGTCGCATCAGAGTTTTATAACTGTCGAGGCATGAACAGATCCCAAAGAAATAAACAAAGTTAATCATAATTGTTCTGTTGCTTGTTATGATATTTCGGGGACGAAATATTTTCAAGTTGGGGAGATTGTAAAGACCGTGGAAAAGTATTTTTTTGTTTAATATATTCGACTCTGGCAGGGAAAGATCGAACGTTAGAGAATTAATATTAATTATATTATATTCTCTACCCTGTTAAGTCTACCCGGTTAAATATTTTATTCTTTACCCGGTTACATGATTAAAGGAATTAAATACGGGTGTTAGTGTGTTTCCACAAACCCAAGCCGTCATTTCATTTATAAAGGACGTCCTCCACCCTAGCCTTCATTTGCTTTCTCTTCTCCTCTTCCTTGCCGGCGTGTCTTTTTCCTTGCTTAGGTATTCTTCCTATCTCCTTCTTCTTAATTTTCTTGCATGCATATTTTAATTTGATAATAAGCTTTACAATCGTGAGGATTGAAAGTTTAAAATCAATAAGAAAACAACTATAATTTTACACCAAGGAAACTAAAATTGCTGACGAGTTTCCCCTGTTCGGCGAGATGGGCAAGCACGGGCAAGCCTCGTCAGGAATCAGTGGTGACGACCGTTCCGACGTCGGAAGATGATCCAACTCTCTTCGTCGATCAGTATAGAGTTGATCTCATGGTTGTGGATGCCGCCCTAGGGTTTTGAATAGACAAAAATAGGGGACGGCGGCGAAAATAGGGGCGACGGCGGTGGGTGAAGAAATCCGGCCGTCCTGGGTGGCGATGGGTCCCAATATGGCCGGGGAACGTAGATAGGTGGTCGACGGTGATGAGGCAACCACCCAATTGAGGTGCCGACACTCACCGGAGGTGGAATCGCCGCCGCCAGCGCGCTGCCAGGAGGGCAATGCAGGCATAGCCGCGGATGGAATACGGCCGGAGTTGGCCGGGACGACACCACATTGGCATGGCAAGTCTAGGTGGCGACTATTGAGGGCTACCCGAGACGGTTGCTCGCCGCGGCTGGAGGGCGGATGCTATCGGGAACAGGGGATGGCGTCGTGGAAGAAGAAGAAGAACAAGAGGAAGGGCGGTGGCAATTCTGTAAATACTGGTTGACTCGATACCGACTCGAGTTAAAAATAATACAAACTCGTAATAAATCTTTAAAAATAATTATTTTAGCGGGTTATAGGATAAAGTTACTAAACTAATTAGTTATTTGACGAAGTCGACATGGACATAAGTAATAAAGAATACGGTAATGAGAACCTGTCGATAATTACTCGGCGTAATAAAAGCGATTAAATTAAATCGGACGGTTATAAGTGATTAATAAATAAAGATGTTACCTTTACCATATTAAATTTAATATTAGGATATTAAAGTGATTATTTTAATAACGAGTCAGTAATGTAGAAAATGAGTTATTAAACTATAGTCGGGTAGCAATCGCTCGCGTCAAACCTAAATATCATAATGCAAATAAATAAAGTTCAAAACTTTATAGAGTCAAATAATTTTAAATAATTGTATTAAAAATATTTATGAATTAAAATAACACAAATTATTTTAAATAATTTAATTGAACAACTTAATTAATTAAATTGCTATAAGTAATAGTAGTGATTAAAAAAATTATAACTGAAGGAAAATATACTAACAATAGTAATTAAATATTTGGGTATAAGTTCATAATTATTTTATTATTTTTTAGGTGTTAATTATGATATAGATTATTAATGTAAAGTAGGATTTAAATGATTATGTCAAATGAATAGTTTAATTTTAATATTGTTGAAATTTAATAGTGGTATATATATATATTAGTCATTTAGTTGCATGCATTTCTACTTGAGTAAAATTATACTTATGTATAATTTTATGTCCTCGTTCATATTAGGATCATTGGTCGCAACTGCAAGTTTGAAATATCCAGGTCCGTATAATTATTTAAAATGTTGTATTTTCCCTTCTCGATAACCTGGTTAGCCTGAGCCCATATTCGACCACCATGCACCGTGTGCAAACGGGATTAGGGAATTGACTCAGTCTAACATGGGCTACGCCCTTTATAATCATATAATGGACATGATGGACTGACCCATCGGCCCATCAATTGGACATGGCAGATTGGACTCGCCAACTAATTACGGACTTGGTAGATTGGACCTACCAGCCGATAACGGACATGATGGCTGACCCATTAGCCAATAAATAGGACATGGCGGATTGGACTCGCCAGCCAATTACAGACATGGTGGATTGGACTCACCAGCCGATAACGGACATGGCAGATTGGACTCGCAAGCCGGTAATGGACATGATGGACTGACCCATCATCCAATAAATTGGACATTGCGGATTGGACTCGCTAGCCAATTACGAATTGGTGGACTGACCAATCAGCCAATAGATGGACATGGTGGACTGACCCATCAGCCAACTAATGGACATGGTGGATTGGACTCACCAGCCGATAACAGACATGGCGGATTGGACTCGCCAGCTGGCAATGTACATGGTGGACTGACCCATCACCCAATAGGTGGACATCGTGGACTGACCCATCAGCCAACTAATGGACATGGTGGACTGAACCATCAGCTAATAAATGGACATGTTGGAATGGTCACAAGTGCCAATATTATTGATAATGATTGGGAGTTTATGGACTTGTTTTATTTAATTATACTGCTTAGTGGTTAATCACTAACGCGGAATTGCCTACACAGGTTAGCAGCTGGACCTAAATACTAAGAGACGTCAGGGTGGTTTTTCTACCAACGCAAGTGGTGAACGGTTAATAAGCGGACTTCCCTTTTTACTTTTCTTGTGTTATAAGTGTGGCTATGGGAAACGGTCGAAGACTGTGGGATAATTACTTCATGCATTGTCATTTGAAAATAAGTTCTTTTGAGTTAGAAATGCTAGACTTATTTGTTTCATATTATACATGTAACCTTTTAAGTAACACCTGGTTCGATTAGGACTGGTTATTATAGGTATGGTTTTGTCAAATTTTGAGTAATACCTGGCCAGCAAGGCCCACAATATCGTGAAAAATATCGGGTCGTTACACATGGAAAATATTGTGTACTCCAACTAGGCTTGGTGGCAATGCTAATCTATATGCACAATTCTCAACTCGATCCAGGATTGGAAACGGTCCTATAAATCTTGGCCTCAACTTCCCTGATATTTTAAATCTGATCTCCCTCTTCGTAGGAGATGTATTTAGGTATACAAACTCCCCAACTTGGAACTCTAGGTCCTTCCTTCGAGTATCAGCTCCTCATCACCTATTTGTGCTAGCTTAACACAATCAACTAAATCATTAAAAACAACCAAATTTGCTAGCAAGCCTATTAGTTGCTCCACCGGGTTGATAGCTACCACTTATATTGACATGGGCCAAAGTCTAGCTAGCTGCTGACTTTTGTCCACTTTGCCCTTCTGACTCAATGCATCGGTTACCACATTTGCTTTCCCTAGATGGTATAAGATTTGGAAGTCGTAGTCCTTCAAATATTTTATCCACCGTCTCTGTCGAAGGTTAAGGTCATTCTGGGTGAAGATATACTTCAAACTCTAGTGGTCAATGAAGATTTCGCACAGGGCTACATACAAGTAGTGTCTCCAAATCTCCAAGCCAAAAACCACTGCTGCCAGTTCCAAGTCATGGGTTGCATAATTTTGCTCATGAATCTTCAATTGATGAGAGGCATAGGCCACCACCATACCTTTATGCATAAGGACGCATCACTGAAGACTACAAATCCTTCATTACCATTTGGTAGGGTCAAGACGGGTGCAGTTGTTAAACTGTTCTTTAGAGACTAAAAACTCTCCTCACATTTACTACTTCATTGAAACTTGACCCCCTTCCTGGTGAGTTTGGTCATCTCAATGCTCCTAAGGAGAAGTCTTTAATGACTTTCCTATGGTAACCCGCTAAACCAAGGAAGCTTCTGATATCAGTGACTGACTTAGGTTGTGTGGCCAATCAGTGATTGCTTTCACTTTTGATGGATCCACTGCAATTCCAACCTTTGAGACAATATGACCAAGGAAATTTACCTCCCTCATCTAGAAGTCACACTTTGAGAGCTTGGCGAACAGTTGATGTTCTCTCAGAACTTCAAGAGTAATAGACAGGTGCTTCACATACTGTTCTTCATTATTTGAATAGACCAGAATGACATCTACAAATATGATAATAAACTTGTCCAGCTATGTGTAGAATACTATGTTCATGAGTGACATAAAGGCCGCTGGTGCATTTGTTAGACCAAAAGGCATAACCAGAAACTTATAATGTCCATACCAAGTTCGGAAAGCCATTTTCTATATGTCTAACTCCTTTACTCACAACTGGTGATAACCAGATCACAAGTCTATCTTAGAAAATATTTCGACTGTTTTTAGCTAATCAAACAAGTCATCAATCCTCGATAAGGGCTACCGATTCTTGACTATCACCTGATTGATTTTTCGATAGTCAATACATACCCGAAGTGATCTATCTTTCTTCTTCACAAAGAGAACAGGGGCTCCCCAGGGTGAAATACTTTGTCTGATGAAGCCTGCCTGCAACAACTCCTCTAGTTGACACTTTAACCCCTTGAGTTCGGTTGGAGCCAAACGGTATGGTGCTTTAGAAATTGGTGTTGTTCTAGGTGCTAAGTTAATGGTGAACTCCACTGCCCACTTAGGAGGTAACCTTGGAAGTTCTTCTAGGCATACACATATTCCTGGACTGAATCCTCCCCAGAACCAAATTAGCGAATGCTAGTGCTTTCTTGTGGAAAACGGGCTCTGGAAAATATTGTACATTGAAAACTGCCAAAAATTCTGCCCACGTGATGGAAGAAATCTCACGTCGATGGAAGGTGTTTTTTCCATGGATTTCTACCAGTAAGATGCTTCCACTTGAAGCATGCATATTGCCAATCTCACATGATGGCGGTGGGGCACAGACAGAGCTCTAAACACTTTTTGGTAATGTCAATCCAGCTCTCCGCCTTCATTGGATCGATCCCTCCAATAGATACCTCAGCTCCATTCTTTCTAAATATTTCCACAGTGGAGCAGTCACTATCATCAACTGCTAGCGGCACCACCCCTCAGACTACTAGTGGCACTGGGTTTGAATGCTCCCCTTGCTCGTCCGGGTCTGCTAACCCTACCCACCCTTGGGCACTTCCCTGACCATCATCTGGGGTGATTCTGGGACCCGCAGCCGAGTTTGAGGCTTCACGCCCAGCTACCACTCCTGATAACCGCTGAACATTATTTTAAACCATAGAATTTGTATTTTCTAAAGCCTGTGACAGTCCTTGTCTGGCCGTCAAGATCTAAGCCAATACATTCTCGGTGTTCGCATTGGGCGGAGTAGCTTGGTTTGACTATCTACGAGTGCCTGCCATCTAAAACGTCGAACCATCATGGTTCAATAGTTTTTTTTTTTTTAGTTATCACTTAGATTTATTTGTAGCAAATGAATTTGTTAATTAATAACACAACACAGTGGGAATAGATAATTATTGGAGTTTTCAACAAGGTACTTGAGACATAAAATGTGAGCTAATGGGAAACCAGGCTCTGATACCACCTGTAATGACCCGCCCAACCGGACAGGGTGTTACCTAAAATTATAGGTAATGTAAATGTAACATTCTAGAACATGAACTGAAATACAGCAAATAAGTCTCGTAACATATAATATAAATCATAACAATAAATCATGTTCTTTAAAATATAAAATAACTGTCCCACAGTCTCAGACCGTTTCCCATAGCCACATTTATAACATAAGAGAATAATAAGGAAGTCTAATTTTTTTATTATCGATTCACCATACCTAGGTTGGTAAAAGAACCACCAACCACACTTATATTTTCAGTCCAATACTACTCACTTGCAGAGGCAATTCCGCGTGAGTGATAAAACCACTAAGCCGCATAATTAAATGAAACAAGTCAATATAATCCATATTAACATTTCAGTCGTTATTATTATTATTACACAAGTCTTTAGTAATTATCTCTCAGGTCATTCAAAGATTAGTAATTTGTCTCTCAAGTCATTCTGAGATTAGTAAAAGTCGTGTCCCGGCTCATTCTGAGATTACAAATCGTCTCCCAGCTCATTCTTAGATTAGGTGGTCTCCCAATTCATGTTGAGATTAGTCATGTCTCCTAGTTCATTCTGAGATTAGAATTTGTCTCCCAGCTCATTCTGAGATTAGGTGGTCTCCCAATTCATTTTGAGATTAGTCATAGTCGCCCAGTTCATTCTGAGATTAGAAATTGTCTCCCAGCTCATTTGGAGATTAGGTGGTCACCCAATTCATTTTGAGATTAGTCATGGTCTCCATGTTCATTCTTAGATTAGAAATTGTCTCCCATCTCATTCTGAGAATAGTGCTGACAAGGCTACCGATTTGGGAAAATACAATAATGCATATAGTTATACCAGTTTGGGGAAATACAACATTTTATATAATTATACCAGTTTGGGAAAATACAACATTTCAAATAATTATACGGACACACATAGTAATTCTAAATGTGCGGCCCCATATCGGACTGAGTCAATTCCTTGACCTCAATTGCGTTCAGTGCATGGTGGTCGAATCTGGGATCAGGCCAACCAGGGCTGCCAACAAGGGAAAGTACAACATTTTAAATGATTATACGGACACACATAGTAATTTTAAAGGTGTGGCCCCTTGTCGGAATGAGTCAATTCCTTGGCGTCGATTGTGTTACATCGCATGGTGGTCGAATCTGGGATCAGGCCGACTAGGGCTGCTAACAAGGGAAAATACATCATTTCAAATGATTATACGGACCTGGTTATTTCGAACTCGCAGTTGCGACCAATGATCCTAATCTGAACGAGAATATAAAATTATATATAAGTATAATTTTATTCGAGTAGAAATGCATGCAACTAAATTTCTAATATATATATCTTTTAAAATTTTCACAAAATATCATGTAACAATTCAAAAATATTATGTAACAACCCGCCCGAACCGGACCGGGTGTTACATAAAAATATAGTTGATGTAAATGTAAGCTTCCAAAACATGAATTTAAATACAACAAATAGTCTTGCAACATATAATGTAAATCATAACAATAAATCATATTCTCTAAAATTTAAAATAACCGTCCCATAGTCTTGGGTAGTTTCCCATAGCCACATTTATAATAGAAGAGAATAATAAGGAAGTCCAACTTTATTATCGATTCACCATACCTGCGTTGGTAAAGGAACCACCAACCACACTTCTATTCTTTAGTCCCAAAGTTGCTCACCTGCGGAGGCAATTCCGCGTTAGTGATAAAACCACTAAGCCGAATAATTAAATGAAACAAGTCAATATAAACCCTATTATCATTTCACACATTTTTATTATTTTTATTACACAAGTAAAGAGTAATTATCCCCCAGGTCATTCTGAGATTAGTAATTTGTCTCTCAGGTCATTCTGAGATTAGTAAGTCAACTCACAGCTTATTCTGATATTAGAAAACATCTTGCAGCTCATTCTTAGATTAGGTGGTCTCCCAATTCATTTTGAAATTAGTCATGGTCTCTCAGTTCATTTTGAGATTAGAAATCATCTCCCAGCTTGTTCTGAGGTTAGGTGGTCTCCCAATTCATATTGACATTAGTCATGGTCTCCCAGTTCTTTCTGAAATTAGAAAATTGTCACCTAGTTCATTCTGCGATTAGGTGGTTCCCCAATTCATTTTGAGGTTAGTCATGGTCTCCCAGTTCATTCTGTTATTAGAAAATTGTCTCCCAGCTCATTCAGAGATTAGGTGGTCCCCCAATTCATTTTGAGGTTAGTCATGGTCTCCCAGTTCATTCTGAGATTATAACATTGTCTCCTAGCTCATTCTTAGATTAGGTGCCGACAAAGGCTACCAATTTGGAATAAAAATACACAATTTCACATAATTATACTAATTTGGGAGAATACAATATTTCAAATAATTATACGGACCGGGATATTTCGAACTCGCAGCTGCGACCAATGATCTTAATCTGAACAAGATTATAAAATTATACATAAGTATAATTTTATTCTAGTAGGAATACATGTAACTAAATATCTAATATATATATCATTTTCAAAAATATTAAATATTAAATTATCAACAAATCTAGTGAGATAATTAATTATCCCTGTGGCATAATTATTTAAGTCCTACTTCACATTTTAAATTAATTATCTAAATCATAATTAATACTGAACAATTGATAAAATAATTATTACTAATTAACAAGTTTTTAACTTTCCTTTGCAATGATAATTACTTAACCCTTGATGATTTAGTTTAGGGTTATAATTTTTAATCGCTACTATTATTTATAGCAATTTACTTAATTATGTTGATTTATTAAATTAATTAAAATAATTTGTATTATTCAAAAATATTATTAATGCAATTATTTTAAATTATTCAACTCAATAAAGTTTCGAACTTTATTTATTTTCATTATTCTCTTTATGTTCGGTGCTAGTGATTGCTACATGACTATAGTTTAATAACCCATTTTCTACATTACTTACTCGTTATTAAAATAATCAATTTATTTACCCAATATTAAATTTAATAAGGTAAAGGTAAAATCGTTATTTTATTAATCACTTATTACCGTCCGATTTACTTTAATCGCTTGTATTACGCCGATTAATTATCGACCGTTTATCATTACCGTATTTTTATTACTTATGTCCATGTCAACTTCGTATAATAATTAATTAGTTTAGTAACTTTAACCCATAACCCATTATAATAATTATTTTTAAAGATTTATTACTAGTCCGAATTATTTTTTAACTCGAGTCGGTATCAAATCAGGTGTTATTTAAGAGTTGGTATTATATTTTAACTCAAGCTATGTCGAGTCAAGCATTATTTACAAGTTTGCCACCCAAGGTAATTTTCTTCTTCTTCTTCGTCTCCCATGCCAATGCGATGTCACCCTGGCTAACTTCGGCCGCCTTCGAGCAGCGGCGAGCCCGCATTGCCTGCCTAATGGCGCCCTCGCGCCGACGATTCCACCGCCGGCGAGTATCACCACCTCAATTGGGTGGTAGCCTCGACACCCTTGACCACCTATCTACCTTCCCTGGCCATATTGGAACCTGTCGCCACCCAGGATGGCCGGATTTCTTGCCCCACCGTCGTCGCCTCTATTTTCGCTGCCATCCTCTATTTTTGGCCATTTACCACCCGTGGCCGAAATCCACACACGTGAGATTGACCCTACACTAATCGACGAAGAGAGTAGGATCATCTTCCGATGTCGGAACAACCTTCGCCACCGATTCCTAGCGAAACCTTGCCTGTGCTTACCCATCTCGCCGAAACAGGGGACTCGTCGGCCAAATTAAACTTTAATTTCTATTTAATTTCTTTCTTGTGGATTTTAAACTTTAATCCTCACGATTATAAAGCTTATTGTCAACTTTAAATATGTATGCACGAAAATGAAGAAGAGGGAGATAGAAAGAATGCCTAAGCAAGGAAGAAGACATGCTGGTAAGGAAGAGTAGAAGAGAATGCCAATGATGGCTAGGGTGGAGGACGTCCTATATAAAATGAAATGATGGCTAGGGTGTGTGGAAACACACCAACACCCGAGTCGATCCTTCCCTGCCCGAGTCGAATATATATATATATTTTCACGGTCTTTACATATTAAATATTAAATTCTCAACAAATCTAGTAAGATAATTAATTATTCATGTGATATAATCATTAAGCCCTACTTTACATTTTAAATTAATTATCTAAATCATAATTAATACCTAACAGTTGATAAAATAATTATTACTAATAAACAAGTATTTAATTTTCCTTAGCGGTGATAATTAGTTAACCCCGATCTTGATGATTTAGTTTATAGTTATAATTTTTAAACGCTACAATTATTTATCAAACTTTAATTAACTAAGTTGTTCGATTAAATTAATTAAATTAATTTGCATTATTCTAATTCAAAGATATTACTAATACAACTATTCTAAATTATTCAACTCAATAAAGTTTCAAACATCATTTATTTTCATTATGCTATTTAGGTTCGATGCTTGTGATTTTTACCCGATTATATTATAATAACCTCTTTTCTACCTTACTAACTCCTTATTAAAATAATTACTTCATTTACCTAATATGAAATTTAATATTGTAAAGGTAAAATCTTTATTTTATTAATCCCTTATAAACATCAAATTTAAAATTAATAACTTATAGTATGCCGATTAATTATCGACCGTTTATCAATACCGTATTTTTTTATTACTTATGTCCATGTCGATTTCGTCGAATAATTAATTAGTTTAGCAACTTTAACTATAACCCATTAAAATGATTATTTTTTAAAGATTTATTACGAGTTAGTATTATTTTTTTAACTCGAGTTGGTATCGACTCAACCCATATTTACAAAACTGCCACCCTCCTCCTCCTCCTTCTTCTTCTTCCGGTCACCATTCTTCTCTTCTCCAAAAACAGGTTCGTCCTTCTCCTCCAACCCTATCTTGGCACCCAATTGAACCACCATCTGAACATCCCAACAAAGCATCAACAACAACATAAAATCAGCAAGCGAGGAGGCATCATGTGCGTGATTTACAACAGCGATCCAAGACACCATCCTGCACCAAACCAGACTTGTTCCTCTTCTCCCAGCCTCAAGACCCCTCCTTTCTTGCACCTTGCTCCAATTCAGATGTTCTACGACCTCAGGCTGGCATCAAAACAGGAAAGATTAGCCACCTTTAGACGTTGCATGGAGTATGGTCGTTCTCCCCACTTCTGCACTTCGCCACCATGAATTCCGGCGAGAAGGTTGTCCATTGTGGACTGTTCCGGCAGCCTGAACTGCTGTGAAGGAACCCATGATGCTGTCGATGAAGCACAACCGGTGTCTACCCTTCTAAACGTCCATTACAGCACCTATTCCAGCTGAACGTCGCCACTTCCATCACCCTTGCAACTCCGCCCATTCACCGCTGCAATTCCGCCACCCACCGGAAAACCAGGGACGTGGCGAGCCCTCCCTTCGACCCAGCAGCAAGAGAGGTCGTCAGGGTGTGAGGGACTGCCTTGCAATTGTTCTTACCATTGCCCATCTTGCCAAAGTTTAAGGCAACTCGGCCATGGACGGGATTCCAATTTCAGTTCAATTTAGTTCTTTTCTTGTTGATTTACAACTTTAATTCCCATGATTAACAAGCTTATTATTAATTAAAAATATGCATACAAGAAAATTATGAAGAGGGAGATAGGAAGGATACCCAAGTATGGAAGAAACACTGGCAAGGAAGAGGAGAACTAGGTGGCTAAGGTGAGGAAGACGCCCCTACACCCGTTTGTCAAAAATGACATCCTCTTTCAAAATGTATAAAAATGAAAATGACGGCTAGGGTATGTGAAAAGACCCCTAAACTCGTATTTCATTTAATTAGGAAAATAATTAAGTTGGTAAATAATTAACTGGGTAAAGAATATAACATGTTCCGTCCTTCCCAGACCGTGTTCGGTCCATTCCAGACCGCGTCTGCGTCCAAAAATTTTTTTTTCTTTCACGGTCTTTACAGCTTGAAAGCTAAAGTGACTCGAACCAGCTCACAACTAGCCCGAACCAGGTGGGGGAACAATACATCTACCCATGCCTGTATATATGTATATAGGTGTGAGTGCGATGGATTTCCCCTTTTGAGTCTCTCTCTTCAAAAATCCTTGCTTGCAATGAAACTATGGCCATGCTTCCAATGACATTCCCGACAATATGCTTTGTACCATTGTAAGATCCAGTTTCTGATCTAGACTAGCCAATATTAATCCAGCACCGGTTATTTGCGTGATGAGTTATTGGGTTATTCTAGTGTTTTTCTGAACTCCTCATGAGTGTTAAGATATGCATCTGCCAATATTACTTTACCGGTAGTTATTTTAGACCATTAATTAGCTTGATGATTACTGACGGTTTTTCTATATATACGTAGGTACACATCAGTGGCTGACATAGGTGAACGAATATAGGCTTATGGGGGGGGTGTGTTCATTTAATTTTAATTTCCCATTATCTGTTGTGTTGCTCATGTATTTTTGGTTTTTGTGCTTGTGCATTTGCTTCATTTGGACCTTATGTATATGGATGCTCAAGAGTTTTGTCCCGAGATGTTTGCAGTTGCCTTAAAAACTTGCTTATGAATGTTTTTGTGGTGAAATGTTATGGGGTGTAGTATGCATGACCGGTTAGTATTATTATCATCATTATCATCGTGCTAGGTATTAACTTTAGGTCACCGTAATGATTGTCTGCAAGGTGTGTAAGCCTCAAAGTTTTAGAATATAACAAGGTGCATACCAAGTACTCTAGACATATATGGTTGTAGTTGTGTGTGTACAGTAACATGGATTGGGGGAGCATAAAGTTCATGTTGAGTGAAGAGCCAGCGTGAAGACCGGATGCTTGCGTATGATGCCCTGGTATTCAATGTTGCCTCTATACATTTTAATTTTCGTCACTGGTATGTGGACCAAGTAACCATGAACTCTTACTTTTACACATGTATACCAATAAAAAAACTATTATACATTATTACTAAGATTAACAAGCAGGAGCAACCAAGACACGAGTGCCGATAGACGCATGCAGCACAACGACAACATCAACGCTACAGCAACCATGCACAATGTGAGCACCACCGCTCTACTATGCTGCTCTTTGTTTGGCCCTACTAAGGGGGTATGTGTAAAACCCACGATTCGAGTTAGGGTTTTATATTCAGAACCGGTTGGGTCGACCGTTATTTTTCGAGTTGAGTCAGTTTCAGGACACGTGTACCGAGCCGACGCCGGTCACGTGTATGAGCTATGAGGGTCATGCGTACCCAAGTATATGATGATAACGTCATGAACACAGCAGAACAGAATGAGTTATCAGATATATGAGAGTATGCCAGTCTTTTTTTATTTTTATATATAGTGGATCGTAGAATTAGTTTTAGGCCGTTTACCGCGTTAGGACGCGTTACGGGCATTTTGGGTGGGTTGATAATTCTAGAGCATATCATTATGATTTTTGGTATTGTTTGATTTTACGGGATTTTTCCCGTTTCTTATGAATTTTTTTGGGATTTAATACGACTTAGTTATTATACTTGACTCGAGCCGGACACGAGTCAAGTAATATTTACGAGTTTGCCACCACACACACCCCCGACGTTTTCTCCCCCACGCCCAAACCCTCGTGCCGCGCCGCCCCTGTTCGCGCGCCACCGCCGCCGCTGTCGGCGCCGCCCGGCCGTCGATCGACGCCGCCCAGCTCGGCGACGCCATCGCCATGCTGCCCCGACCAAGTCCGGCCCCAATCGGGCCGCCGTGACGCCGGAATCGCCGTGCATAGCGCCGCGGCAAGGTTTTGGTCGCGTCGCCGATCGCGCCGCCGCCGACCGTCGCCACCACGATCAGGTGGTCGGCTCGACGTCCTCGACCCCTCAGCTGCCTTCCCCGACTGGAACGGAGGCCGTCGCCACCGTGGCCGGCCGGATCTAGCGACCCATCGCCGCTGGCTCTGTTTAGCCTTTTTCCGGCGAGCCACCGCCTCGGCCGACCATGTGGACGTCGTGGATGTGTCGGGCTCGCCGAGCCGGTCCCAATGGTACCCTATATGACCCCTATCCAGCTAGTAGACGCCGCCGGCGATTGTTGCCGGAAAACCACCTGAAGTCGCCGGAAAACCGCCAGTGGCTCCCGGAAAACCGCCAGAAAATCGGAATTTCTGGAATTCGCTGGAATTCACCGGATCTTCCGCGGAGCTCACCCAGTTGGACTCGATCGAACATCGGATGCCAAGGAGCGCCGAATTCGAGCTCCGAGATGCGCGACGGAACCCTAGCCGTCGCCGATTGCCGACGACGTGAGGTATAATTACCTCCGATTTGATTATTTAAAATTTAGATAATTGTTAGCATAACATGCTAGAATTAAGTAGTTGTCATGATGTATATTAGCACAGTATGCTAGATTTGATTAACTGTTATGAGTAACGCCTAATTATGAGTAATGCCTAATTATGAGTGAAGGGATGAATGCATGAGAATGTGAACAGTAGAGCAAAATGATGGTTAGCGGGTTAACCCGAGCTTCAGAATGAATATAAATGAGATTTTGTGTGATTGTTAATGCATGCGACATATTTGTATATATATTATTTTGACAGGGTGGGCCCATAATTGCACTTTTAGGGAGACCCTAGTTTACTAAATTTATCGATTGCGTAATTGGTGTGTGAAATTTAATTTATGTCATTCATGTAGTGCCATGTTAGGATTTTTGATGCATTCATTCATGACAGAACGTATCTTCATCTTAAGACGCCGAGATTGGATCCGCACGAGTTAGGTTCGCATTAGCCGACTAACCGGGGCCTGTAACATGCGATTCGTTCGAGCTGAACCGGATTTGGGTGTTTGCAAAACATACATTTGATCCATCCTGTCATAAGACCAAATCTGCATACCAAGATATTATTTTACAAAAAGTCGTTAAGCACGAATAATAACAGGTAATGATAGGTGATCATTAATCACAATTCAATGATTAATTAACTCGAGGTTATAGTAATTAATAAAATGATTTTACCTTTACCATATTAATTTATATTGGTAAATAGTTATTTAATAACGTGTGAAAATGTTATTAACTACATCGGTAGCAATCGTGTCGAACCTAATAAGAATTTTAAGATAAAGTTCAGATTGCCTCACTAGCGGTAAGTAAACATACTTAAGCAAATATCAGCTCACATGTAGGCTAATATTATATTTATATATACAACACTTACACCCTCACACCTTAATATCACCCCCATTGTACTCAAGTAAAGGAACAATTAAGTTAGTGCCACAATTTAGAAATGTGCTACATTACCAATACTCATACACTGCACTATCTCAGGGTGTGATTTTACATATGTCCATACCACTATCTCTTATTCGTAAATCCGTAAAAATGTGTACTTTAATGGTTTAGGAAAGGCTTGTATCATATATCTAAACTTATGTTAAAACCAACAATCTCATCCTAGTTTATTCATGTGTAAAACACAACTAAATGCCAACATTAAAGGGATTGATAAATGCCCGTCATCCTTAGGAAGTGAACCAGACGAAACCAGACTGAACCAGCTCAGTCTAGGTTAATTGAAAAATAGGTCGAGTTAATTGGGTGGACATGATGGACATGAACTCAGGCACAGGCAGGCGGACTCGAGCACGGCCAGGCGGACACGGACATGACCAGGCAGACGCAAAATGGGTAGGCAGGTAAATGGGACGAGCGGGGGGGGGGGTGGGGGTGGGGGGTGGCCATACTGGTCGTGATCGATAGGGGCGTGTCAAGCAGAGATGCTAGTTGTGACGATCGAGCATAATCCAGCCACTGGTTGGCTAGAAAATATCAAAAAAGGTCAGTATTGCTGCCGGGTGCAATGATGTCACCGCCAGCAATTGCGGCAGCAGCGGCTATAGTGGGTTTTCTGAAAATGAAGATCTAAGCGAGGCGAAGCTGTTGGGTGGTTGGATTGGCCAAAGGGAGCTCACTGGTGCTGGAAAACAGCATGAACAGTGGTGGCAGTGGTGGTGACCGACTTCAAAAGCTCCCTTGTCGGCGGCGACTGCAGCGGCATCGGTGGTCGTGAGTGGTACGAATAGAAAGCCAGCCATAAGGCAGTCATGGGGGTGCCGATATGGTGGCCGAGGGCTAGGCGGAGACTAGCCAACGGCACAATGGGTGTAAAGTTCTAAAAATGTGGGAAATCTCTAGAAGTCAAATAGAGAATTCTTGGGTTGACTCGACGCCTCATATTTTGCCATGTGGCACGATCTGAGTATTTGACAACTAAGTGGCATAGTGGGGCCGCCTATGGGTATGTGTAATATACAAATGGATGGAAAGCTCGGATCGAGACTGTATAAAGCTGAAACTGACTCTAATTTTAAAGTGACTTTATAGGCGGGAATAAAATGAAGAAAATTAAATGCGCCTCGAACCCTGAACTCAATCAAGTTAGGCTCACTGGGACACAATCTAGTGATATGAAATTCTTATGCTTCATGCCAATGAAATACCTAGAAAATTCCAAACAGATACTAAACGCTGCAATGACCTAGATTTAAGCCTAAAATTTTGGCTAAACTAAAAAAAAATCATATGCTTACCTCATTTATACAATGATAACTCATGTTCTATTTTATCATAACTGAATCTATCATATGCATGTTAAGCATACTCAACCTCAATAACATGCTCATATAGCCATCTTGGCCTCATAATTATATTAGTTAAATTTTGTTGGCTCGAGTTCGCTCGAACTGACTCGAGACTAGTCCAAACCAGGCAACCTACACACGAGAAAAACCCAAAGCTGAAATTGGGGTTTTACAAGATTGCTCACTCATTTTTTGCAAATGCTATAGGAATAATTACAATATCACATTAATTGGAAGGGGTAGGCATTTATATTAATATAGTTAATTAACTTAAGTTAGTATTTTAAGTGTTAGCAAAATGAAGTGGGAGAAAAAGGAATTCATATTCAACTATTCCATGCGCAAGTCAATAGTACAAGTTGGTTAATTATCAAATAAAGTTGGATATTTTCGTAACATTTCCTGTTTTGTCTTCCAGGTTGCTGCCACTTAGCTATGATTTCTCCACAACACTTTTACCAAAGGAATCTTCTTATTTCACGGTGTTTTCATCTCCCTTGCTAATATCTGCATCAGTCTCTCCTTGTAGGTCAAGTTAGGTTGCAACTACAATTTTTCGAAGTTTAGAATTATGTTCCTTTTGTCCCGAACATACATTTGTATCATGGACACATGGAAAACATTGTGCACTCAAGCTAAGCTTGGTACTAGTGCTAGTCAGTGTGCGCAAGTTCCAACTAGATCTAGAATTAGAAACAGGCTTATGGATCTTAGTTTTAACTTTCCCAAATTTTTAAATCTAATCAACCCCTTTGAAGGAGACGTCTTTAGGTACATGTGTTCCCCAACTTGGAACTCTAATTCCTTTGTCTGAGTTTTAAGCATAACTCTTCTACTAATCTTGAGCTGCTTTAAGTCTTTGTTGAACAAGCTAGACCTTCCCATTTGCTTCCCTTACCATCTCATGCTCAACTATATCTTCAACAAACTCTAAGTAGCTTGATGGAGACCTTCAAGGCCTACTGTATAGGGCCTCGAAAGCCACCATCCCAATGATTCTACCTTGGTAAGAGTTGTTGTAGGTGAACTCTTCCCAAGGCTAGGTGTTGTTTCCAATCACCTCCCCAATCGAGAATGCAGGCTCTCTAAGTTGGTCCTCTAGGGTTTGAATGGTCCTCTCCCTTTGACTGTTAGTTTGAGAATAATATGTTGTACTCAACTTGATTTGAGTACTCATAGCTGTAAAACTTGGGCTTTTCACTAATTGGTTTAACCTTTGGTTTGGTCTTAACCCTGATCGACTTGATGTCCTGACCCTTCTTACCATACATGTATGTGTGGTATGGTATGTGGTAGCCACGACCTTATCCCCCGTTGCTCGCTACTACCCGCTAGACACTACGCAGTCTTGACTAATATTTTAAGTTTTTATTTATGTCGAGTCTAATTTGGTTTAGGACTATGTTTCTAGCGAGTCTAGATTATTTGCCGTGAATAGGAGCCCTTTTATTTATCAACCCCGATGTAGGTATATAACGATGTCCATCATTTTCACATTTGTTAATCCATCTCTTGGCTTGCTACTAGAATACTACCACTCAAAACTAACTACTTTAACAGAATGAACAAAACCCTTAACCGTTGTATATGTATGTTGTGTTTTTGATATGCTTGGATAGCCCTTTAAAAGATTTTTATAAAATCTATAAAATATGTTACAAAATTTATTAAGCTTGGTGTGAATGGCAAAATTTTATGAAATTTCTCCCTTCCATTAGGGTGTTTCCAAGTATCTTCTCCATAAAATTTCAAGGTCATTAGTTGGGTTAATAATTCGGTAAAAATTTCCCATTAGGTTCAGCCAGCTACAGAATGCGTTGGGCAATGCCTACTATTCCCTAGCCCAGACAAGCCCAATTAAATGGGTTTTACACCTGATCTTTTATTGGGATAAAATGCACGGTGTTAGATAACCCTACCTTTTTACCTTGGCCAATTTTTGGACTCCAGGTCTCGGAATAAAATTTAGTAAAATTTGTTCACAACCTAGGAACATTGTTCCTAGCACCTTAGCCCGAGTTTAATGGGCCTCGTTCACTATGTTGACCCATGGGGTGGTACTTACTAATTTTTACACCAACCCCTTAGCATGTTAGGGCTCACTAGTCCAAATTTGAGACCATTTGGACAATGTTTGGCCCATCTATAAAATTGTCTAATTAAGTGTATTCTATGAAACCCTATTGTGAGACTTTTCATTAAGGGTACTTGCAACAGAAAACCTTTATTAAGGTTACCTAATTAGGTTTAATACTTCCTAAGAAAGATAATTAAGCTTTGTAAGTTTTCTAAATCATTCATTGATGATGTAGGTGTTGCTCATTTTGTGTGCTGATATGATTCGGTCGTGATTTGGGGTTTCATCTTCTTGATTAGGATACACAAAGTGAGCTCACTGAGTTAGGATGAGATGCTTGACTGATCCAGGTCTGTATGACTCTTCTTCTTCATCTCTACTTGGCTCCATGAATGAGGTTTTCATCAAGTTTCAGACGTAAAAATGGTGTCGACGGCATTTTATCTGATCAATTTGATGTTGAGCCATTTAGCGGAGTTTTCTACAGTTTAATGAAACTTCAAGGATGAGATGCCTTGATAGTTTTTAAACTTACAGATCTAGAAAACTTATTATATAAGCACCTACCTAAGCCTACTATATAAGTATATATGCAAATTTTTACGGTTTTCAAGAATATAAGAGTGAGTGGTATGGGTATGTATCACTTGCACGTGTACTCCATTACACCCTAAGTGCAAAGTAAGTAGAGTATTATGAATGTAGAGCATTTACATCTTTAATACCGTAGCAAGAGACATATGGAGGATGTCAGGGCGTAAGCATACATATATATGTATGTAAGTATGAAGCCTTTGATTTGATCCGGCATTTTTAGTATATTGAATTGTGTCAGCCTAAAGTTTACTACCTTATGATGTATTCTGGAAGTTTTATAATTTCTCATAAGTATATTGAATTGTGTCATCCTCCGATATTGTTTTACTGCTAGTTATTTTCAGACCAGTAATCAAACTTGTTTAATTACTTACAGTTTTCCTTATATATATGTGCGTGTGAGTGTGTGTGTGTGTGTGTATTCGTGTCAGCCTGAAGCTACTACCTTATGATATATTCTAAAAGTTTTATGATTTCTCATAATTATTAAGATACTCATCCCCGAGTATTATTTTACTGGTAGTTATTTTCAGACCAGTAATCAAACTTATTTAATTACTGATAATTTTTGTTATATATATATATATAGGTGTGTATTCATGTCTGTCATCGGCGGAGGTGGATGGATTAATGGGTGGGCCCATAGTGAGGTGGTACCATGTGTTTGTATTATGCTAAGTTTTGTATTGGACGGATGTATTTGGGCAATATGACTTATGTTTTTTAGGACTTTGGAACATATGTATTTTGCGAACTACGGGTTATGTGATGTATGTATGATAGGTTGGTGCCCTAAAGCCTATGTTGGTGTACTTGATATGCTATGTGGGGCCTCTGATTTATTACTATATTATTATTATCATCGTGCTGGGTGTTTACTTTGGAGCATTCTAACATTCGTTTGTAGAGTGTGTAAGCCTTAAAGGTTCGGAACATGACATGAAGCAATTAAGTATGTGAGACTTATTTGTATGCAACTACATGTGCTGATAGAGGAATGTGGACTGGAGGATCTTATGGTTCATGCAATACTTGAAGGGTTCATGAGATGATCGAGTGTTAGGGTTTGATGCCTTGGTATGCTATGATGCCTGTATGTATTTAATTTATTTTATCTATGAGGTATGTGGAATAGGTAACCACAACCTAGTGTCAAGACTGGCATCATCTAAGAATAAGTTATCAAATTCAAAAGCAGAAACTAAATATAAAAACCGGATCATACATGTGCATTATGGAAGCTCAACCTCTTAGCTGCATTAGAGGTATTGCCTTCGTGTAGCTCAGAGTGATCATTGCATTTGTAAAGTCACCCATTTA
This sequence comes from Piper betle, assembly GCA_033002965.1. Taxonomy (NCBI): domain Eukaryota; kingdom Viridiplantae; phylum Streptophyta; class Magnoliopsida; order Piperales; family Piperaceae; genus Piper; species Piper betle. Next base: position 2,712 of record JAURVB010013413.1, on the reverse strand, counting down.
GTTGCAAGGGAGGTGTTGTCTCTCATGTGACTCAGCGCTCTCATATTAGAAGCCTTAAGAATAAGAGACTCCATATGGTAGTATGATCAACACACATTGTGTACATAAACCTTGTAAAGTTATTGTCTTAAGCCTCCTTGAAGGTTGAGATCCACTTCTGTAATGTTTGAACGCTAGTAGTCAAACAAATAGCTTTCCAAATTATAAATTAAGATTTGGTCCATTCTACAAGTTAAATTGGGATGTTACAACTTTGTATCAGAGCTAACTTCTTGGGCTATGAAGATGACTAACCTTTTCAATGAGAGGTGTATGTAACACATACTGTATGTTATAGTGTGATTGTAGTACTGGTTATATGTTTTGATATGATTGAGTTTTGTTTACATTATGGTTGTGTTACATTATGGTACCCCCCCATAAACTGATCAATAGACTGATGATGGACAATCTGAACAGACTATTCAGACTTTAGAGAACTGCTTAGAGTGTATGCTAGATGTTGATAGTAGTTGGGGGAGCAACTACATTTGGTTGATTTTCCTTACAACAATAGTTACCAAGTAAGCATTAGTATGACACTATTTGAGGCATTGTATAGAAGATCTTGCAGATTACCGTCTTATTAGATTGAGGGTAGTGAATGTATGAGGGTTGAACCAGATATTGTAACACCCCAAATCCGGTTCACGCTCGTGAACCGAACCGGCATGTTACAGGCCCTGGTTAGGTCGGCTAACCCGAACCCAACTCGTGCGGATCTAATCTCGGCGTCTTAAGATGAAGATATGACTCGTCATACATGGATGAATGCACGGAATCCTAACATGATACTACATGGATGACATGCAAACCAAAGTACACACCAAGACAATCCCGATAAAATTAATAAAAATTTTGAAATATAACGGACAAGAGTTTCCCCTAAAAATGCAATTAGGGGCCACCCTGTCAAATATACATATGCAAATATATATATATACTATTTATCAAACAATTTCATTCATACAAAATACAAAATCTAACATGTTGTAGCTCATTCTAGAACTTGGGTCTCAACCCACCATGCTTCCATTGCCCAATCTATTTCTGTTCACATCATCTCATCATCTTTTAGCACTTAATTACGTCCTATCATCATATCTTAAGCATTAATCACATCATATCATGTCTCAGCATTTCACGTCATTCTCAAGATAATAACATCATAACAAAATATTAATTACTCTATCGACTGACATGTGTGCAAATGACATCATTGCTCCTCCATCCAAGCTGGCTCCTCCAACTCGTAATTGTTACCTACATATAGTATAAAAACACGTCAGTAACAAGTGTTACTGGTCCGGAAAATAAAATAACTATAACAAGCTGGCTATGAGAGCAAACTCTCATATGAAAGAAAACATCATATACTCCACGTGAACACTCTGAAGGGCACTACTGAGGAGCCACTGGGCTGCAGACCCGGTAGCATCCCGAACTTACTGATCTGCTGCTGGTACTGTGCCGCTCTCGGCACTTCTTTTTCAGTACTTCACGTAAAACTTTATCCTAAGCCCTCTCCTTACCTCCATATTTCTCCTGGCCTTGAGCACGAAGGCCGAGTACTCTCAGGCAGTCGCCTTTAATACCCTTTGAACCACAAGTCCGGACATGCGCTGTACTAAACAGTACCCGTAAACCTCCACGTTCTCCGGGTGTGAGGAACTCAAACGCGGAGTTGTCAGGATCCCTCGGGAATGGAACAGTCCGCTGGCACTAATCCAGAGCCCGCTTTGACTATCACGGCATCCGCTCATGGTACGTGCAGTCGGTTTCTCCATCTCTCGTCTCACTGAAAACACGAAAACTACATATATATAGGGCTGGGTAGGGATTTATATAATAGGCCCGAAGGCAACTTGTGGTGGATCTTGTTTTCGAAATCATCCTCGAGGGATCTCATCCTCGAGGGGTTATTAATCCGGAAATCTGTTCGGCTAGATGGCCCGAGTTAAGTGGGATCCAATAAAATGCCACTTAACCCGTCCTGCAAATGATAAGATAAACATACAATAGAAAGACGTAAAACAGAGTCGAGTCCTAAACGGACCTGGTAGAAGCTCCAAGCGTGTCATCGCGCCTAGGCGGCGAGCTCCTACTCCGTACCTACACATCAAAACTAAATACTAACGCCCACTAACTACATGATGCATCAAAATCAATGAATATCACACGACATAATAATCATCCCTCAAATAATCGATCAATAATCAATAATCATAAAAGTGAAAATAATTCTATCATCCTATTCATTCCAATTTATCGTGTTTCCTAAGTTACATCGTGCTCAATTAGCATGCTTATACTTCATCTCATTAGATCACTTACTTAATCTCATCATGCACATCTTTACTTCATTCATAGTATGGCATTCATCATGACAACTAGTTAATTCTAGCATGCTATGCTAACAATCATAATCAATTTTAAATAACTCAATCGGAGGTAATTATACCTCACGTAGTCGGCAATCGGCGACGGCTAGGGTTCCGTCGCGTGTCTCGGAGCTCAAATTCGGCGCTCATCGGCGTCCGAAGCTCGATCGGGCTCGACTGGGTGAGCCCCGCGGAAGATCCGGTGAATTCCGGCGAATTCGAGAAATTTCGGTTTTCGACGATTTTCGGCAGTTTTCCGGCGACAGTCGCCGGCGGCGTCTACTGGCCGGAA
>JAURVB010013412.1:0-84061 GCA_033002965.1 Piper betle | reverse complement strand
CATCTGCCGACCGAGTAGATTAGCTAGAGCTTAGTAGGGCCAGAACTAGAGGAACGAGATATAGCTATAGCAGCATTAGCAGAGCATAGAAGAGTTAGGAAAATGGTGGTTATTTTGATGAAAGGGCATAGAATCAAACTCCACCAGCTCTCTTGCAATCATTATCTTGACCTGACACCTTTGGGTCAGATGTATATTGAAAGATGTAACGACCCGTCATTTGTCACAACATTGTGGGCCTAGCTGGCCAGGTGTTACTCACAATTAAGCAAATATGTCTAACATTTTTTGTAACAAAAATATATATAAAGATCCCACAGTCTTAGACCATTTCCCAGTAGCCACACTTATTTCTCAAATAAATAAAAAAAAGGAGTCCTCATATTTATTTTGCTCCATGCCTTGGTTGTCAATCACCTAATTTCGTATCTGCACACCTGCGGAGGCAATTTCGCGTTAGTGATTACAACACTAAGTAGTATAATAGATAAAACAAATCAAGTACATTCCACTATTTCCTTATGTTTATTTTAATATGCGGTGGAGCGATTCCGCTATACTCCAAAACAATGCGGAGGAGGTATCCGCTGTGATCCGCACACCCCGGCCGTAGCCCTTTTGTGGGGAGGCTACCACTACCGTCTCCAGTGCCAGTGCCTCGCACACCCCGGCCGTAGCCTTTTTGTGGGGAAGCTATCACTGCACTCAGGTGATTGCTACGCCCCATTTGTGGGGAAGCTCTCACTACCAATTCTAGTGCCAGTGCCTCGCACACCCCAGCCGTAGCCTTTTTATGGGGAGGCTATCACTGCACTCCAGTGCCAGTGCCTTGCACACCCTGACCGTAGCCTTTTTATGGGGAGGCTATCACTGCACTTAGGTGATTGCTATGCCCCGTTTGTAGGGAAGCTCTCACTGCCAACTCTAGTGTCAGTGCCTCGCACACCCCAGCCGTAGCCTTTTTATGGGGAGGCTATCACTGCACTCCAGTGCCAGTGCCTTGCACACCCCGACAGTAGCCTTATTATGGGGAGGCTATCACCGCACTCAGGTGATTGGTATGCCCTATTGGTGAGGAAGCTCTCACTATCAACTCTAGTGCCAGTGCCTCACACACCCCGGCCGTAGCCTTTTTATGGGGAGGCTATCACTACACTCCAGCGCGATGGAGGAATCGCTGTGCCTTGCTCACCCTGGCCGTAGCCTTTTTATGGGGCGGCTATCACTACTCCAAAACAATGTTAATGCATTACAAACTTTACGCACATAATATGACCCAGTGTCGGACTGAGTCAATTCTTTGACCCCGGTTGCACTCGGTGCATGGTGGTCGAATCTGGGCTCAGGCCGACCAAGGCTACCAACAAGGAAAATATGATGTTCTACCATATTATACGTACCTGACTTGTGATTTCGTCTGACTGTGACCCGTGAACCCTAATCTGAATGAGGGCATAAAATTATACATTAGTATAATTTTATTTTGCATGAACCTACATGGCAACTTACATGACTAATATACTATCAATTTTAAATGATGTAATTAGTTCATGTTAGTCTTCATTTCTTATTAAATTTTCAGCAATTCTAATGATAATTAATTATTAATTATCCCCATCCAAATCCCCATTATCTAATTGATAATTTAATTATTAACATGTCCCATACTAAATTCTTTTGTATTTACCTTATATTCTAACTCAACCGCATCGAGTTCTCCCATATTTACCTGGTTGCCATTCTACTTTAACAATTCATTTAACGACCCCAAAGCTCCCAGCTTTATTGTAGTCAACCCGTGAAAGCCGGTATTTTCATCATGCATGGCGACCAACCAATAACGTGGCGGCCTCCATTTGCTACCATGGCGTCTCCAACTTGGCCACCACATGGCAACCCTCAACTAGTCCTTGGCGACCCCATTCCGGCCAGCCAATCAGCAACCCCGACCTGACCATGGTGACTCCATGTCGGTCACATAATCAGCTCATGGCCCATGGCGTCTACCCTAGTCGGCCACATAAACAACACCCGACCAGACCCATGACGACTACTCTAGTCGGCCACATAAATAGCACCCGACCAGCATGTCTTCTTTTCCTTCCACCCAATTTCAAACCCCATCTTCTATCTACCCCACTAATCTGATTGGAAAAACCCGAAAGATCCAATCTCTATCCACTGCTATCTCATGAAACTCGGACTACACCCTATATGGGGACCTTAATTTCACCATTAATGGTGGCCGACCAGCAGCCATGGCGACCATGCCCTGCCCCATCAAGGTGACGACCAGCACCACCCCAGGTGACGACCAGTCTGCACTTTCCATGGCGGATCCAAGTCTGGCCAGCAACACCACCCATGGCAACACCGACCTATTCTCCCCTCGGATTTCAGACCTGCATGCCTCCTCGACGGTCTGTTTTGGCCCTCCAAGTTGACTCCATCTGGCCAGCACCACTGTCGGGAGCAATTCCCACCTCTAGCACGTCAACCCCGCACCATGGAAGGAAACATGGTGTGGTTGATACTGGAAAACAGCAGGACGTCCTCCTGGTTTTCTTCTTCCCTTGTTGATTTCTCATTTTATTCTTATGTTTATCATGTTTGTGATTTATGCAACATGTGTATGCATGCAACAAAAGAAAAAGAAATGAAAGAAAATTACCCAAGCGAAGGAGGAAATCCGGTGTCTGTCTAAGGAGGAAAAATGTAGATGACACCCCCCTTTTCCTTTTATAATGAATAAAATGACGGCTAGGGTACGTGGAAGCACCCTTTCACCGTAATTCCTTTAACCGGGTAATTGGGTAATCAACATGGTCCACTTAATCATTTCACTTAACCTGTTAAATGGGTACATGGTATGGTTCACTTAAATGGTTAATTGGATAAATAATGTAGTCGACTCGACCGATTCAACTAGAATTATCTAATTAAAAATTACTTTTTAATTAACTAGGTAATTCATACTTATCTAGCTAACGAATGTTTTTCTCACGTTCGATCCCACTGCGTCGAACATGATTATTATTGTTACTATTTTTTTCCCGAGTCTTTACAATCTCCCCAACTTAGAATTATTTTGTCCCCGAAATATCATAGCATAAATAGGATATTGATGATTAAGCACATGTCCGGTATAAGTTCATGTTACAACAATTACACGGATTTTATGCTACAAATAGGATAAGATATTTTCTGGCCATTTCCTGTTCAGTCTACCATGTAGCTTCTTCTGATCCCTGATTTCTTTATAATACCTTTATCAAAGGGATCTCCTTGTTATGGAGTGTCTTTGTTTCCCTTGCCAAGATGCAAATCGGTTTTTCTTCGTAGGTTAAATCCGATTGTAGCTCTAAATCTTCAAAATTGGTGATGGAACACAGTCTTGTCCATGGATTTCCACCAATAGGATGCTTCCTCTGAAGCATGCATGTCACCAACCTCACTTGATGGCGATGAGGCACAGAGAGAGCTCTAAATGCTTTCTCAGTAATGTCCAACCAGCTCTCAGCCTTCATTGCATCAGTCCCACTAATGAATACCTCAGCTTCGTTCCTCCAGAATTTCTCTACAGTGTATCGATCACTGTCATCCCCAACTGGCAGTACCACTTGTCGGACTACCGGTGGCACTGGGTTTGGAAGTTCCCCTCGCTCGCCCTGGTCAGCTATCCCTACTCGCTCTTGGACACTCCCCTCATCCCCATTTGGGCCACTACCAGGACCCGCAGCCAAATTTGGAGCTCCATTCCCTGTTAACAATCCCTATAATTGCTGCGCTATGTTCTAAATCACAGAACTGGTATTATCTGAAGCCTGCGCAAGTCCCTGTATGGCCGTCAAAATTTGGCCTAGCACACTCTCCACGTTCATGTCCGACTGTGCAGCTTGGCTCGACTTCCTTCGGGTGCCTGCCAACTAAAATTTATTCCGTTATGCTTCATTTTTTTTTCAATGATTACCTCGGTTTGTTAGTGAGTCCACTAATTCCCTAATGACATACCCCATTGGAGAAAGATAAATATTGGACTCTTCAACTTTAGTGCCAGTGCCTCCCACACCCCGGCCGTAGCCTTTTTATCGGAGGCTATCACTGCACTCCAGTGCGATGGAGGAATTGTTGTGCCTTGCTCACCCCGGCCGTAGCCTTTTTATGGGGCGGCTATCACTACTCCAAAACAATGTGGATGCATTACACAATTTACGCACATAATATAACCCCGTGTCGGACTGAGTTAATTCTTGCACTCGGTGCATGGTGGTCGAATCTGGGCTCAGGCCGACCAAGGCTACTAACAAGGAAAATATGATGTTCTACCTATTATGCGTACCTGACTTGCGATTTCGTCTCACTGTGACCCCTGAACCCTAATCTGAATGACGGCATAAAATTATACATTAGTATAATTTTATTTTGCATGGACCTACATGACTCTTACATGACTAATATACTATCAATTTTTAATGACGTAATTAGTCCATGTTAGTCTTCATTTCTTGTTAAATTTTCAGCAATTCTAATGATAATTAATTATTAATTATCCCCATCCAAATCCCCATTTATCTAATTGATAATTTAATTATTAACATGTCCCATACTTAATTCTTTTGTATTTACCTTATATTCTAACTCAACCGCATCGAGTTCTCCCATATTTACCTGGTTGCCATTCTACTTTAACAATTCATTTAACGACCCCAAAGCTCCCAGTTTTATTGTAGTCAACCCGTGAAAGCCGGTATTTTCATCATGCATGGCGACCAACCAATAACGTGGCGGCCTCCATTTGCTACCATGGCGTCTCCAACTTGGCCACCACATGGCAACCCTCAACTAGTCCTTGGCGACCCCATTCCGGCCAGCCAATCAGCAACCCCGACCTAACCATGGTGACTCCATGTCTGTAACATAATCAGCTTATGGCCCATGGCGTCTACCCTAGTCAGCCACATAAACAGCACCCAACCAGACCCATAATGACTACTCTAGTCGGCCACATAAATAGCACCCGACCAGCATGTCTTCTTTTCCTTCCACCCAAACCCCATCTTCTATCTACCCCACTGATCTGATTGGAAAAAAACCCAATGATCCAATCTCTATCTGCTGCTATCTCATGAAACTCGGACTATACCCTATATGGGGACCTTAATTTCACCATTAATGGTGGCCGACCAGCAGCCATGGCGACTATGCCCTGCCCCATCAAGGTGACGACCATCACCACCCCAGGTGACGACCAGTCTGCACTTTCCATGGCGGATCCACGTCTGGCCAGTAACACCACCCATGGCAACACCGACCTGTTCTCCCCTCGGATTTCAGACCTGCGTGCCTCCTCGACGGTCTGTTTTGGCCCTCCAAGGTGACTCCATCCGGCCAACACCACCGTCGGGAGCAATTCCCACCTCCAACACGTCAACCCCGCACCATGGAAGGAAGCATGGCGTGGTTGCTGTTGGAAAACAGCAGGCCGTCCTCCTGGTTTTCTTCTTCCCTTGTTGATTTCTCGTTTAATTCTTATGTTTATTATGTTTATGATTTACGCAACATGTGTATGCATGCAACAAAAGAAAAAGAAAGGAAAGAAAATTACCCGAGTGAAGGAGGAAATCCGGTGTCTGTCTAAGGAGTAAAAATGTAGATGACGCCCCCCTGTTCCTTTTATAATGAATAAAATGACGGCTAGGGTACGTGGAAGCACCCTTTCACCGTAATTCCTTTAACCGGGTAATTGGGTAATCAACATGGTCCACTTAATCATTTCACTTAACCTGTTAAATGGGTACATGGTATGGTTCACTTAAATGGTTAATTGGATAAATAATGTAGTCGACTCGACCGATTCAACTAGAATTATCTAATCAAAAATTACTTTTCAATTAACCGGGTAATTCATACTTATCCAGCTAACGAATTTTTTTCTTACGTTCGATCCCACTGCGTCGAATGTCATTATTATTGTTATTATTATTTTACCAGGTCTTTACACAAGATGACCCCATTAGAGATTGTAGTGACAGTCTTGTAAGGATGTGCATGGACAGAGTCAGAAACCATGACAACATGACCTCCAGATGGGATGGTCACAATGGTCAGATTGTGCAAATTACATGATAGTACATCCATGGGCCACAACCAGCATGCAATGATCAGATGGTTAGTAGGTGATCACGTGCATAGATAGAGGGTTAGTAGATGATCACGTGCATTTGGCGATGGGCCACTAGGCGATAGGAGTTTGACCTATACTAGTATTGGGCATAGATAGAGGGTTAGTGAGGAAGGGTTTTTTAGAAGGACAGTAATTCTCTTGTGTTTCTCCAGCATGATTAGGTTCTCACCTTCAGAGATAGGATTGAGCCTTGCCCTGAGTAAAGAGGTACTTTTATGGTACTGATTAGGGTTTACAGTGCAGGTAGATGTTGCTGACCGATCTTTCGATGAGGATTTCACCCTAGGCCATGCTGACAAGAGAGCAATACCAGTCTATGCTCATCTTCATTGATAGCTTTGCTTGAGATTCTACCACAGCGGTAGTAGTCATGTGAGTCAAGATTAGTGCTACAAATCGGTACGGGACAGCAGGTCACACACCACTGAAGAGTGGACGAGACATGTGTCGAACCACATTATGAGTCCCTGTAGACTTGAGGGGAAACAGTGGTTCTTTGGGTCATTTGAACCCCGCCCGTTTAAAAGTGTGTGACTAGTACGGTATCAAGAAACACGTGCCTACTGTTAGCTGATTGAACTAGGGCCACTTAGGAGCCGTTTTGTAAAGACCCAAAAAAAATTTCATTAGCTGGTTAAGTATGAATTACCCAGATAAATTGAAAAGTAATTTCTAATCGGACGATTCTAGTTGAATCAGTCGAGTCGAACACATTAATTATCCATTTAACCATTTAAGTGAACCACACCATTTAAGAGGTTGAGTGAAAAGGTTAAGCGAACCGTGTTAATTACCCAATTACCCGGTTAAAGGAATTATGGTGAAAGGGTGCTTCCACAAACCCTAGCCGTCATTTATTCTTTATAAAAGGAGAAGGGGTCGTTGAACTTAGGAAATACCAATGGATGATGGGGTGTGAGAACTTAATGAAGGGGTCGTTGAACATAGGAAATACCAATAGATGATGGGGTATGAGAATTTAATGGAGGGAATAGTTGAAGTGTATTATATGCAGGAGGAGGGAGTATTTCATCCCTCATCTCCGTCCCAGGCGACCTCCCCATTACTGTGTGAGTATTTCATCCCTCATCTCCATCCTAGGCGACCTCCCCATTACTGTATTAGGGTTCACGGGTCACAGTCAGACGTAATCACAAATCAGCTACGTATAATAGGTAGAACATCGTATTTTCCTTGTTGGTAGCCTAGGTCGGCCTGAGCCCAGATTTGACTACCATGCACCGAGTGCAACCGGGGTCAATGAATTGACTCAGTCTGATACTGGGTCGTGTTATGTGCGTGAATTTTGTAATGCATCGACACTGTTTTGGAGTAGTGATAGCCACCCCATAAAAAGGCTACGGCTGGGGTGAGCTGCACAGCAATTCCTCCATCGCACTGGAGTGCAGTGATAGCTGCCCCATAAAAAGGCTAGGCCGGGGTGTGTGAGGCACTGGCACTAGAGTGCAGTGATAGCCTCCACATAAAAAGGCTATGCCCGAGGTGTGCGAGGCAATGGCACTAGAATTGGTAGTGAGAGCTTCCCCACAAACGGGGCATAGCAATCACCCGAGTGCAGTGATAGCTACCGCACAAAAAGGCTACGGCCGGGGTATGCGAGGCACTGGCACTGGAGACAGTAGTGATAGCCTCCCCACAAAAAAGGCTACGGCCGGGGTGTGCGGATCACAGCGGATACCTCGTCTGCATTGTTTTGGAGTATAGCGGAATCGCTCCACTGCATATTAAAATAAACATAAGGAAATAGTGGAATTGCCTCCGCACGTGTGCAGATACGAGATTAGGTGATTGACATCCAGAGTATGGAGCAAAATAAATATGAGGACTCCTTTTTTTATTTAATTGAGAAATAAGTGTGGCTGCTGGGAAACGGTCCAAGACTGTGGGATCTTTATATATGTTATTATTTATAAAAAAATTTTGACATAATTAATTTACTTTTGAGTAACACCTAGCTAGTTAGGCCCACAATATCGTGAAAAAGGCAGGTCGTTACAGGTGGTATCGGAGCACGGTTTCCCAGAAGCTCACATCTTATGAGTCAAGTACCTTGTTGAAGAGTCTAATATTTTATTTTTCTCCAATAGGGAATGTCATTAGGGAATTAGTGGACTCCCTAATAAACCTAAGTAATCATTGAAAAAAGTTAGAGAACCATAACAGAATAAATTTTAGATGGCAGGCACCCGAAGGAAGTCGAGCCAAGCTGTGCTGTCGGACACAAACCTTGAGAGTGTGTTAGGCCAAATTTTGACGGCCATACAGGGACTAGCGCAGGCTTCAGAAAATACCAGTTATGTGGTTCAGAACATGGTGCAGAGGTTACCGGGATTGGTAATGGGGAATGGAGCTCCAAATTCGGCTGCGGGTCCTAGTAACGTCCCAAATGGGGATCAGGGGAGCGCCCAAGAGCGGGTAGGAATAGCTGACCCGGGTGAGCGAGGAGAACTTCCAAACCCGGTGCCACTAGTAGTCCGACAAGTGGTACTGCCAGATGGGGATGACAGTGATCGATACAATGTAGAGAAATTCCGGAAGAACGGAGCTGAGGTATTCATTGGAGGGACTGATCCAATGAAGGCGGAGAGCTGGTTGGACATTACAGAAAAAGCATTTAGAGCTCTCTCTGTGTCTCATCGCCATCAAGTGAGGTTGGCGACATGCATGCTTCAGGAGGAAGCATCCTCTTGGTGGAAATCCATGGAGAAGACTGTGTTCCATCAACGGGAGATTTTGTCCATTCCTTGGGCGGAATTTGTAACAGCTTTCAATAGACAATATTTTCCTGAGTCTATTGTCCAGAAGTGTAAAGACCCGGAATATATATATATATATATATATATATATATATATATATATATATATATATATTCGACGCGGTGGGATCGAACGTTGGTATCCATGAATTTGTTTAAATTATTTACCTGCTACCCGGTTAATTATTAATTACCCGGTCAAGTGGAAAGTATTAGTTAACCGGTTAAGTATTTTTACCCGGTTAAGTAAACCATACCATTTAACCGTTTAAACTAGTAAAGTGAACCATACCATTTAAGAGGTTGAGTGAAAAGGTTAAGTGAACCGTGTTAATTACCCAATTACGCGGTTAAAGGAATTATGGTGAAAGGGTGCTTCCACAAACCCTAGCCGTCATTTATTCTTTATAAAAGGAGAAGGGGTCGTTGAACCTAGGAAATACCAATGGATGATGGGGTGTGAGAATTTAATGAACGGGTCGTTGAACTTAGGAAATACCAATGGATGATGGGGTGTGAGAATTTAATGAAGGGGTCGTTGAACCTAGGAAATACCAATGGATGATGGGGTATGAGAATTTAATGGAGGGAATGGTTGAAGTGTATATATATGTAGGAGGAGGGAGTATTTCATCCCTCATCTCCGTCCCAGGCGACCTCCCCATTACTGTATTAGGGTTCACGGGTCATAGTCAGATCGTAATCACAAATCAGGTACGTATAATAGATAGAACATCATACTTTCCTTGTTGGTAGCCTAAGTCGGCCTGAGCCCAGATTCGATTACCATGCACCGAGTGCAACCGGGGTCAATGAATTGACTCAGTCCGACACTGGGTCGTGTTATGTACGTGAATTTTGTAATCCATCGACATTGTTTTGGAGTAGTGATAGCCACCCCATAAAACGGCTACGGCCGGAGTGAGTGAGGCACAACGATTCCTCCATCGCACTGGAGTGCAGTGATAGCCGCCCCATAAAAAGGCTACGGCCGGGGTGTGTGAGGCACTGGCACTGGAGTGTAGTGATAGCCGCCCCATAAGAAGGCTACGGCCGGGGTGTGTGAGGCACTGGCACTAGAATTGGTAGTGAGAGCTTCCCCACAAACGGGGCATAGCAATCACCTGAGTGCAGTGATAGCCGCCCCATAAAAAGGCTACGGCCGGGGTGTGCGAGGCACTGGCACTAGAATTGGTAGTGAGAGCTTCCCCACAAACGGGGCATAGCAATCACCCGAGTGCAGTGATAGCTACCCCACAAAAAGGCTACGGCCGGGGTGTGCGAGGCACTGGCACTAGAGACGGTAGTGGTAGCCTCCCCACAAAAAAGGCTACGGCCGGGGTGTGCGGATCACAACGGAGATCCCTTTGGTAAGGAGATTATGGAGAAATTAGGGATCAGAGAAGTGACATGGGAGACTGAACAGGAAATGGCCAGAAAATATCCTAGCCTGTTTGTAGCATAAAATCCGTGTAAATCCGATTTATGCTATGATATTTTGGGGACAAAATAGTTCTAAATTGGGGAGATTGTAAACACCCGGAAAAAAATTCATTAGCTGGTTAAGTATGAATTACCCGGTTAAATTGAAAAATAATTTCTAATCGGACGATTCTAGTTGAATCAGTCGAGTCGAATACATTAATTATCCCATTTAAGAGGTTGAGTGAAAAGGTTAAGTGAACCGTGTTAATTACTCAATTAGCCGGTTAAAGGAATTATGGTGAAAGGGTGCTTCCACAAACCCTAGCCGTCATTTATTCTTTATAAAAGGAGAAGGGGTCGTTGAACTTAGGAAATACCAATGGATGATGGGGTGTGAGAACTTAATGAAGGGGTCGTTGAACATAGGAAATACTAATGGATGATGGGGTATGAGAATTTAATGGAGGGAATAGTTGAAGTGTATTATATGCAGGAGGAGGGAGTATTTCATCCCTCATCTCCGTCCCAGGCAACCTCCCCATTACTGTGTGAGTATTTCATCCCTCATCTCCATCCTAGGCGACCTCCCCATTACTGTATTAGGGTTCACGGGTCACAGTCAGACGTAATCACAAATCAGGTACGTATAATAGGTAGAACATCGTATTTTGAGTAACGTAATGGGCTAAGTCATTTCTTTAAAATGGGTACCCCGGAAGTTAAAGATCTCTAGTCCATTCCCACTTATAAACAGGATCTTCTCCCAGTAGGTATTAGATGTGGGACTAAGTTGAGGGATCTCACAATCCACCCACCTTAAGAAATTTCGTCCCCGAAATGCCTATTCTTGGCCCGTTGCTAGCCCCAGCCCACGACCTTTCTGGCCCGTGACCGGTAGCCAAGCTAACGTTTCTAGTCTTGGCCCGTTGCGAACCCCAGCCCACGACATTTTTGGCTCGTGACCGGCAGCCTAGCCAACGTCCCTAGTCCATCCCACCATCTAACACGGAACCAGGTCGGCTCTGTTACCATTTGTAACGACCCAGCCCAAAGTGCAACGTAATGGGCTAAGTCATTTCTTTAAAATGGGTACCCCAAAAGTTAAAGATCTCTAGTCCATTCCCACTTATAAACAGGATCTGGGACTAAGTTGAGGGATCTCACAATCCACCCACCTTAGGGAATTTCGTCCCCGAAATGTCTATTGTTGGCCCGTTGCTAGCCCCAGCCCACGACCTTTCTGGCCCGTGACCGGCAGCCTAGCCAACGTTTCTAATCCAGCCCACCATCTAACACGGAACCAGGTCGGCTCTGATACCATTTGTAACAACCCGGCCCAAAGTGCAACGTAATGGGCTAAGTCATCTCTTTAAAATGGGTACCCCAGAAGTTAAAGATCTATAGTCCATTCCCACTTATAAACAAGATCTTCTCCCAATATAGGTATTAGATGTGGGACTAAGTTGAGGGATCTCACAATCCACCCACCCTAGGAAATTTCGTCCCCGAAATGCCTATTCTTGGTCAGTTGCTAGCCCCAGCCCACGACCTTTATGGCCCGTGACCGGCAGCCTAGCCAACGTTTCTAGTCTTGGCCCATTGCTAACCCCAGCCCATGACCTTTTTGGCCCGTGACCGACAGCCTAGCCAACGTCCCTAGTCCATCCCACCATCTAACACGGAACCAACCTGACTCTGATACCATTTGTAACGACTCGGTTCAAAGTGCAACGTAATGGGCTAAGTCATTTCTTTAAAATGAGTACCCCGAAAGTTAAAGATCTCTAGTCCATTTCCACTTATAAACAGGATCTGGGACTAAGTTGAGGGATCTCACAGGAGTGCAGTGATAGCCGCCCCATAAAAAGGCTACGGCCAGGGTGTGTGAAGCACTGGCACTAGAATTGGTAGTGAGAGCTTCCCCACAAACGGGGCATAGCAATCACCTGAGTGCAGTGATAGCCTCCTCATAAAAAGGCTACGGCCGGGGTGTGCGAGGCACTGGCACTAGAATTGGTAGTGAGAGCTTCCCCACAAACGGGGCATAGCAATCACCCGAGTGCAGTGATAGCTACCCCACAAAAAGGCTACGGCCGGGGTATGCGAGGCACTGGCACTGGAGACAGTAGTGGTAGCCTCCCCACAAAAAAGGCTACGGCCGGGGTGTGCGGATCACAACGGATACCTCCTCCGCATTGTTTTGGAGTATAGCGGAATCGCTCCACCGCATATTAAAATAAACATAAGGAAATAGTGGAATGTACTTGTTTTGTTTTATCTATTACACTACTTAGTGTTGTAATCACTAACGCGGAATTGCCTCCGCAGGTGTGCAGATACGAGATTAGGTGATTGACATCTAGAGTATGGAGCAAAATAAATATGAGGACTCCTTTTTTATTTAATTGAGAAATAAGTGTGGCTGCTGGGAAACGGTCCAAGACTATGGGATCTTTATATATGTTATTATATATAAAAAATATTTGACATAATTACTTTACTTTTGAGTAACACCTAGCCAGTTAGGCCCACAATATCGTGAAAAAGGCGGGTCGTTACACATTTCTTAGATTCGTCATTGATTGATTGTTCCACAGATTGATCACCTGTGGCGTAGTAAATCGTGGTGATCTTAGAGACATGTCCATAGACGTACCGATATTTTGGCCACCTAGTACGCTACATAGGGATTTCAGCTCCCTTGCCCTTTACACGATACCTTAACCTTATCATAGATCAGAGTGACATACCTATGTAAGCTGGGTCTTCTTAGCCTAGTGGATTCCCCATTTACTTGACGTCAGATACCACATGTGAGGATGAGATGTCACATCGAGAGTTCTTGAGTAGTGTGAGTTGATTTCCACTAGATTCAGCCTCCCTTCCTATACCTAGAGATGTCAAACGGAGTGGAGTTTTCACTTGAGGATTTCCACTCACCCTTTTGTATGTATCAGTTCTACCATCAGTTTATCCAGAGGATTGAGATGAGTATACATTGACCAAAGCATAGAGCACATGCCACAAACTAGATGCAGACTCCACAGTCCCATACAGAGTATGTCATCATACTCCTTGACACACGCTGTGTATGTACAGGTGTTCTCGCCCCCCTTCAGTAGTAGTTAGTGGCTGTATAGATAGTCACCTGAGCCATAGTATGCAGTAGAGTCATAGCAGTTATCCTTGTTCTCTTATAGAACAGAGTGAGATATTTGACTGAGGATCGAGTCAACTAGGACCTAGTGAGCGGTCTAGTTCCTTATATAAGGACACTTGAGAGTTGAATCTAGACCGGCGATAGTGAGCCATGCAGCTCATTAGTTTATACACTTGACCTAGCAGGAGACTCATAGCATACTTTAGGTTGGTTGTGGGACTTAGGAGTAGAGTTTCCTGAGAGTACATGTAGGTGACTTTCACAGATGAGGATTAGAGGGATATGGGTAGATGCTAGTAGGTAGGTCTTACCCTCGATGTAGTTTTCCCAGACATAGCTCAGATTAGAACCTTGTGATACTCTAAAGTATCTGCTTGACCAACCCAATAGGCCCTTAGGCGTGACCTAGGGTTTTTCCGCTAAGTTAGCAGTAGGAATCAGAATAGAAGAGAAGGATGATGGTCATGTCAGAACATGCACAGATAGCTTAGAAATAGAAGGTTGATATTGATAGCATCACAAACAAAACCCGCCATGACGGCGTAGCTACAGTGAGGATTTACATGACTATCGAAGAGTAGAGGATACAACAGATGTGTAGCCAGCTCCAGCTACTAGTTCAGTAGAACTTCCTTGAGTTGAAATTTCGAGGACGAAATTTTATAAGGAGGGAAGATTGTAAAACCCGCGATTCGAGTCAGGGTTTTATATTTAGAACTAGTCGATTCGACAGTTATTTTCGAGTCGAGTCAGTTTCAAAACACGTGTACTTTGTAACGACCCAGCCCAAAGTGCAACGTAATGGGCTAAGTCATTTCTTTACAATGGGTACCCCGGAAGTTAAAGATCTATAGTCCGTTCCCACTTATAAACAGGATCTTCTCCCATAGGTATTAGATGTGGGACTAAGTTGAGGGATCTCACAATCCACCCACCTTAGGAAATTTCATCCCCGAAATGCTTATTCTTGGCCCGTTCCTAGCCCCAGTACACGTCCTTTCTGGCCCGTGACCGGCAGCCTAGCCAACGTCCCTAGTCCATCCCACCATCTAACACGGAACCAGGTCGGCTCTAATACCATTTGTAACGACCCAGCCCAAAGTGCAACGTAATGGGCTAAGTCATTTCTTTAAAATGGGTACCCCAAAAGTTAAAGATCTATAGTCCATTCCCACTTATAAACAGGATCTTCTCCTAGTAGGTATTAGATGTGGGACTAAGTTGAGGGATCTTACAATCCACCCACCTTAGGGAATTTCGTCCCCGAAATGCCTATTCTTGGCCCGTTGCTAGCCCTAGCCCACGACCTTTCTGGCCCGTGACCGGCAACCTAGTCAACGTTTCTAATCCAGCCCACCATCTAACACGGAACCAGGTCGGCTCTGATACCATTTGTAACGACCTAGCCCAAAGTGCGACATAATGGGCTAAGTCATTTCTTTAAAATGGGTACCCCAGAAGTTAAAGATATATAGTCCATTCCCACTTATAAACGGGATCTTCTCCCAGTAGGTATTAGATGTGGGACTAAGTTGAGGGATCTCACAATCCACCCACCTTAAGAAATTTCGTCCCCGAAATGCCTATTCTTGGCCCGTTGCTAGCCCCAACCCACGTCCTTTCTGGCCCGTGATCGACAGCCTAGCCAACGTTTCTAGTCTTGGCCCGTTGCTAGCCCCAACCCACGACCTTTTTTGGCCCGTGACTGGTAGCTTAGCCAACGTCCCTAGTCCATCCCACCATCTAACACGGAACCAGGTCGGCTCTGATACTATTTGTAACGACCCAGCCCAAAGTGCAACGTAATGGGCTAAGTCATTTCTTTACAATGGGTACCCCGGAAGTTAAAGATCTATAGTCCATTCCCACTTATAAACAGGATCTTCTCCCAGTAGGTATTAGATGTGGGACTAAGTTGAGGGATCTCACATACTGAGCCGACGCTGGTCTCGTGTATGAGCCATGAGGGTCATGTGTACCCAAGTATATGATGATAACATCATGAACACAGCAAAATAGAATGAGTTATCAGAATATATGAGAGTATGCAGTTTATTTCTTTTATTATGATATATAATGGATCGTAAAATTAGTTTTAGGTCGTTTACCGCGTTAGGGCACGTTACGGGCATTTTGGGTGGGTTGATAGTATTAGAGCATATCATTATGATGTTTTGGTGTTGTTTGATTTTATGAGATTTTTTTCCTTTTTTTGGAATTTTCTTTGACTTAAATATTATATTTGACTCTAGTCGGAGACGAGTCAAGTAATATTTACGAGTTTACCATCGAGTCTTCTTCTCCCCCATGCCTTCTTCCCTGACCCTTACCTAGATGCGCTGCCACTGTGCGTGTCACCGCCACTGCCATGGACGCATGCCCGGCCGCCGATCGTCATGGCCTAGCCCCGTGACGACGTTGCCATGCTGCCTGACCAGGTCCGGCCCCAATCGGGCCGCCGCGACGCGAGGAAGCCACGCCGCGAGGCCACACCCGCGTTGCGCTTTCGTCGCCAGCAACCGGCACCACCGCGGTTGGTTGGTCACCTCAGCACCCTTAGCCCTCCAGCGACCTTCCCCGATCGGAACGGAGGCCATCGCTGCCATGGCCGGCCAGATCTAGCCACCATCACCATCGGCTCTTATGCATTTTCTGGAGAGCCGCCACCTCTGTTGGCCTCGTCGACCTCGTAGATGAGTCGGGCTTGCTGAACCAGTTCCAAGGGTGCCCAACACGACCAATTTTCGGCCAATAGACACCACCGGCGACTGTCGCCGAAAAATCGCCGGAAGCTGTCGGAAAATCGCCGAAAACCATCAGAAAACCGGAATTTCTGGAATTCACCAGAATTCACTAGATCTTCCGCGAGGCTCACCCAGTCGAGCCCGATCGAGCTTCGGACGTCGATGAGCGCCAAATTTGAGCTCCGAGACACGCGACGGAACCCTAGCCATCGCCGATTGCCGACTACGTGAGGTATAATTACCTCCGATTGAGTTATTTAAAATTGATTATGATTGTTAGCATAGCATGCTAGAATTAACTAGTTGTCATGATGAATGCCATACTATGAATGAAGTAAAGATGTGCATGATGAGATTAAGTAAGTGATCTAATGAGATGAAGTATAAGCATGCTAATTGAGCACGATGTAACTTAGGAAACACAATAAATTGGAATGAATAGGATGATAGAATTATATTCACTTTTATGATTATTTATTATTGATCGATTATTTGAGGGATGATTATTATGGCGTGTGATATTCATTAATTTTGATGCATCATGTAGTTAGTGGGCGTTAGTATTTAGTTTTGATGTGTAGGTATAGAGTAGGAGCTCGCCCCCTAGGCGCGATGACACGCTTGGAGCATCTACGAGGTCCGTTTAGGACTCGACTCTGTTTTACGCTCTTCCATTGTATGTTTATTTTATTATCTGCAGGACGGGTTAAGTGGCGTTTTATCGGATCCCACTTAACTCGGGCCATTTAACTGAACAGTTTTCCAGATTAATAACCCCTCAAGGATGAGATCCCTTGAGGATGATTTCAAAAACAAGATCCACCACAAGTTGCCTTCGGGCCTATTATATAATCCCTCCCCAACCCTATATATATGTAGTTTTCGCATTTTCAGTGAGAAGAGAGATGGAGAAACCGACTGCACGTACCATGAGCGGATGCCGTGATAGTCAAAGCGGGCTCTGGATTAGTGCCAGCGGACTGTTCCATTCCCAAGGGATCCTGACAACTCCGCGTTTGAGTTCCTCACACCCGGAGAACGTGGAGGTTTACGGGTACTGTTTAGTATAGCGCATGTACGGACTTGTGGTTCAAAGGGTACTAAATGCGACTGCCTGAGAGTACTTGGCCTTTGTGCTCAAGGCCAAGAGAAATATGGAGGTAAGGAAAGGGCTTAGGATTTGAGACCAGAAAATGAAGAAAATGTCGAGAGCGGCATCAGCAGCAGATCAGTAAGTTTGGGAAGCTACCGGGTCTGCAGCCCAGTGGCTCCTCAGTAGTGCCCTTCTGAGTGTTCACGTGGACTATATGATGTTTTGTTTCATATGAGAGTTTGCTTTCATAGCCAGCTTGTTATAGTTATTTTATTTTCCGGACCAGTACACTTGTTACTGACGTTTGTTTATACTATATGTAGGTAATAATCACGAGTTGGAGGAGCCAGCTTGGACGGAGGAGCACTGTTGTCGTTTGCACACATATCAGTCAATTGGGTGATTATATTGTGTTTATGATGTTATTATATAGTGAATGGTGTGATTAAATGCTTGAGACATGATGATGTGACATGATTACATGTTAAGACATGATAGAATGTAAAACATAAATAGAGTGCGCAGTGGAAGCATTGTGAGTTGAGACCCTAGTTCTAGAATGAGTTTACAGTATATTAGATTGTGTGTTAATAAAATTGTTGATATATGCATATATACATGTATATATTATTTTGATAGGGTGGACCCTAATTGCACTTTTAGGGGAGGTTTTTGTCCATTTGTATTTTAGAATTTTTATTAATTTTGATCGTAATCTTATTGTTGTATGAATTACCTTGCACGTCACCCATGTAGTATCATGTTAGGATTTTGAGCATTTATCCATGCATGACGAGTCGTATCTCCATCTTAAGACGCCGAGATTAGATCCGCACGAGTTGGTTTCGGGTTAGTTGACCTAACTGGGGCCTGTAACATGCCAGTTCGGTTCACGAGCGTGGACCAGATTTGGGGTGTTACAGTAGTAATGGGAGCCATCGCCCTAAAGCAGCAGTGTCACCTTTCCATAACATTCTCTTTCCTTGGCCATTCAAACTATCAAAATCATTGTCATTTATCTCAACCCTCTTCGTCGTAGATATTACTCCTAGCCCTCAGTACAGGGGTTGAGTACTCTCAGACATGCGCCTTTAGTACCTTTTTTCACCACAAAGTCTAGACATGCATGCACAGCAATACTCATAAACCTTCACACTTCTCCTGGTTTGAGGAGCTCAAAGGTGGAGTTGTTAGGATTCCTCGGGAATGGAGTGGACGCTCACCAGTTTCAGAGCCCGCTTTGACAAGCACACGCCCTATCTCAAGACGTGGTTGTCGATTTCCTCCATCACACATCTCATTGAAAATTTAAAAACTATATATATAGGCCTGGGTAGAGAATTATATAATATAGGCCTGAAGTCATCTTATGGTGGATCTTGTTTTCGAAAACATGCTCGAGGGATCTCATCTTTCAGGGTTATTAATTGAAAAATACGATCGGCTAAATGGCTCGTGTAGAGTGGGATACGATAAAACCACCACTCGACACGTCCTCTTTCTATTATAAATAAAACACGATAGAATGAGACGATAAATAGCGAGTGAGTGCTAAATAGACCTGGTAAAAGTTCCAAGTGTCTCCACACGCCTAGGCGGCGAGCTCCTACTATGTACCTACACATCAAATCTAGAAGCTAATGCCCACTAACTAAATGATGCATCAAACTCATCACGAATATCATACATACAATGCAATCATCATCTAACAACAGTCAAACAATCATCAATATAAAAATATTTTATCCTATTCATCCCAATTTTATTACATTTTTCAAAGTTAAATTGTGGTCAATTAGCATACTCAAATTTAATTTACTTAATTAGATCACTAATTTTCAATCAAATCATGCAAATCATCACTTCATTCACAATTAGACAATTATCACGACAGTTAATCATTCCTAGCATGCAGTGCTAATAAGTATAAATTTTGAATAATTAAATCAGATAAAAGTCTATACCTAATCGTCTGTCACACGACGACGGTGACAAAGTTGTGACTAGCTCAAGTGAGGATTGTGGGGAAGAGGGAAGGAAGAAAAAGAAGATGGAAGTTGAGTGAGAAGGATGGTGGTGGTTGAATGACAGAAGTGTAGAATATATAGATGTCAAGGTGAGAAAATTAAATGGTTAGGTGAGAAAAATGAATGGTCAAGTGAGAAAAATAAATGGTCAGTTGAGAAAAATGAATGGTCAATTGAGAAAAATGAATGGTTAGTGAGAAACATGAATGGTTGTCTCATAATTAAAATATAATAAAATATATTACACATTAATGACATGCTTGATAACTAATAACCCAACCAAAATGCCTGTAATGCATCCTAATACGTTATTCAGCTTAAAAATAATTCTACTATTTAATTAAAATAAATATAAAAAAAATTTGGCATACTCTCATATATTCGAATAACTCATTCTATTGTTGTCTTACTGATGTTATCATTATATACTTAGGCACACATGACTCTCATGGTTCATAACACAAGATCGGCCCTAGCTCGATATGTGTGTTTTGAAATTGACTCCACTAATCATAATGGTCGAACCGACTGTTTCAGGCTATAAAACCCTAAGTCAAATCATGGGTTTTACAGTTAGTCCATAAACATTGCAAGATGTTATTTCATGGAATGCATATGCCATGATGAATATATCATGCAACCTATGGCCAACAAGATATTGACAACCTAAATGAATTAGTCATTCTCATTTATCCAAGGCAAAATTTCGAGTTTTAGTCCAGAAGATGAATTAACCCTCGAACTCCAATAAATGTAACCACTCTACCTAGATTCTAGCCCATAAAAGACATTCACTCTCCCCCTTTGTCATCTTAAAAAGACTAAGTACATAAGTGAAATACAATAAGTCTAGGCCTCATCCTTTAAGGGGGTTGGACAATATGCCCAAGTCTTGTGTGAGCTTTAAATATCTCTCTTCTGCCAGGTGTTAAGTAAAGAAATCCCTTAGTTGATGGTTCGTAGAAACATATTGGATGTTTTTGTCTCCTTATTGAACATGTTATCTAATAAAATGATACTTCACCTCAATGTGGTTAGTTCTAGAATGACGTACCAAATTTTAGATAATACTAATTGCAAAAGTATTATCATAATAGAGAAATGATCCCTTCATTTGTAGGCCTAAATCTCTAAAAGTATGTTGAATCCAAAGAATTTTGGCATAACCAAGTCTGACGGAGAAGTATTCCACTTTGACAGTAGAGAGAGTAAAGAGTTTTGCTTCTTGCACATCCAGTACACTAGGCATGATCCAAGAAATAAGCATGCTCCACTAGTACTCTTCCTATCACTCTTTGATTCAACAAAATTCAAGTCGATGTAGGCACAAAGATCAAAATGTGATTGCTTGGGATACCATACACCAAAGTTGGTAGTATACTTTACACACTTGATGATCTTCTTTATTACTTTAAACGTGATTCCTTAGGGTTTAATTGAAATCTGGCACAAAGACAAGCACTTAACATCATATCTGGCCTAGTAGCGGTAAGATAAAGTAAACTTTAAATCATGCTCCTATATAGCCTTTGATCCACCAAGGTGCCTTCTTCATCCTTGTATAATTTACATGTGCTCATGAGGATAATTAATTCCTTTACATTTTCCAATCTAAACTTCTTGATGAGTTCCAATGCATATTGGATTGGCTAATGAAGATCCCTTCATTAGAATGCTTGATTTGGAGTTAAAGAAAGAAATTCAAATCCTTCATCATATTCATCTCAAACTCCTTGTTCATAAGATGAGTAAATTA
Organism: Piper betle; assembly: GCA_033002965.1. Taxonomy (NCBI): domain Eukaryota; kingdom Viridiplantae; phylum Streptophyta; class Magnoliopsida; order Piperales; family Piperaceae; genus Piper; species Piper betle. The sequence continues at coordinate 62,895 of JAURVB010013412.1, read as the reverse complement.
TTCATAAATCTTGGTGTCCTTGGATCCAAAAGTGATTCATTTACATAAATTTGCACTACAAGTAGTTTGTCTTTTGATCCTTTTATGAACAAGGTAGTGTCAATCTTTTTTCTAGAAAACCCTTGAGTGATAAGGAACTTGTTAAACCTTTTATTTCATCCTCTTGATGTTTATTTAAGTCCATACAATGTCTTGTTGAACTTGTATACATAGTGTTCGTCCAAATTTTTCACCGCACCCCTCGGCTCAATCATGATGGCTAACCCAGCCAGTCGTGGTTGAACCCGTGGTTATGCCTAATTTAATAGAAATAAGATACGTGAGATTTATTCGGAAGAAAGGCATCGGGATCCAAGTGAGTTGGGAGCCTGCGTTGTGTTCTGGAGCTGCTGAGTTGTTGGATCGGGACATGGGCTAGGTGCACCAGGGGTATTGGAACTCCAAGAGTTTGGGATGACGTCACAGGGCTACTTTGGTCCATTGATGAATAACTCAAAGGTCAAGGGCAGATCTGGACTCATCTTTGTTGGTGACGTGTTTGGTGAAATCTGGTTCGTTGATGTGTTGATAAACGTCCAGGATCAAGCATTGGGTCATGCCTTAATTGTCCAAGCCAAAGTCTATAAATAGGGACCTTCATTTGGTGGTGAGAGAAAAAACAAAATCAGATCAAAAGTGATCAAGTGTGGGTGAGTGCCTCCCTGCGTGGAGATGTGAGGTAGTGTCGGGTAAGGGGGATTGCCGGTGTGTGGCTGCAACCAGCCTTGGTCGGGGCCAAGTGCTGGGCACACCCGGTAAGCTGTCGGTGCAGCGTTGTCCACCTGTGACCGAACCATCCAGTTCTATTCCAGCAGCCTCGAGCCTGCGTGCCGAGTGCTGGGGAAGTCCTGTCGAGTGTGTGTGTCGAAATGGCCATCCCACCGAGTGCATAAGAATTGTCTAAGTGTTATTGGATACTTGTGACTCTTTAGTCTCATCCCGCTGTCTCTTTGCGCGGCAAGGGCGCCTCGGTCCCACCGAACCCTTCCAACCCGACGCGGGAACACTCTAACCCGCACCAGCGGACGAACCCGCGCCCGAACACATAGTTGGGTTCCTTAGGATCTTCAAAGTCTGGTAGTTGTTTTACGTAGACTTCCTCCTTAATGTATCTATTTAAGAATGCACTATTTATCCATTTGATGCAAGGTGAAGTTGTGAAAGCAAGTAAAGGCAAGCAACAACCCAATAGACTAAAGCCTTGCCACAAGAGCAAATGTTTCTTCATAGTCAATTTTTCTTCTTGGCTAAACCCTTGGGCCAACAACCTAACTTTGTTCTTGATGATGTGCCCATTTTATCCAATTTGTTCTTGAATATCCATTTGGCTTCAGTGATGGGATGATCTTGATGAGGGGGCACAAGGGTCCAAAATACATTTCTTTTTGAATTTGTTGACCTCTTCTTCCATAGCCAACAACCAACTCTTTTTCCACTCACTTAAAGATCTTTGGCTCAACCTAAGACAAAAAGGTCCAATGAGATTTTAACATATTAAGCTAAGACTTATTTTGGACTCCTTAAATAGGTGATCCAATCACTAATTCTTTGCGTTGGTCCTTGTGAAACTCTAATTCCTTCTTAGATTCATTATTAAGAATGAGATGAGCTTTCACAATTACTTCATCTTTTTCTTCATCATAATCAATCTCAATCTCTTTACTAGTTTTGACTTCATCAAAGACCATGTCAAAAGATTCTTTAACACAATGAGTCTGAAAATAATATATTCTATAGGATGAACTATTCAAGGAGTATTTAAGAAAAATACCATTTTTATTTTTATATAATCAAAATTATTTAACTGATCCTTGACATTAGGAATAAAGTATGTAGAGCTTAACACCTTGAAGTGGGAGATTGAAGGAATTTTACTATAATAGAGCTCATTAGCCGTTTTACCAACGAGAGGTCTCATCAAGCATCTATTGCAAATGGAACATAAGGTGTTGATTGTTTTGGCCCAAAATTTGTGAGGAAGGCTTTGATCATCGACGAGACTCTTTGCCATTTCAACTAGAGATCAATTCCTTTTCTCAACAACTCTATTTTATTGAGGAGTCCTTAGTGGGGATAGTTGGTGTTTGATCCCTTTCTTGTCACAATACAAAGCTTCATTTATGAATTCTCCACCACGTTCACTTTTAATGGCCATGATGAGAGCATTCTTCACAATTGTGATTCTCTTTCAAAGCCTCTTGAATGCTTCAAATGTTTCATTTTTGTAAGTGAGAAAGAAGACCCATGTATATCTTGAGTAAACATATAGAATGACAAATATATAAATTTTCCTCATTTGGACTCCTTGTTTTCATATATCCAACCAAGTTCATGTGCAAGAGTTCTGGATATTTTGAAGTGCTCATTTGATTCTTCACTTTGTGGGCTATATGAGTTTGCTTTCCTATTAGGCATGGTTCACATGGTGAAGGGTCCTTTGATGAATTTATTTTTAAAGTCCTCCCACAAGCTGTTGTGCTTCAAGATGTATTAGAAGCTTTAAGTGAAGTGACCAGCTCTACTATGCCACAAGTTGGTTTGGTCATTAATAGTTGACAAGCAAGCAACTTTGAAATCATCAAGTTCATTAGTGGTGATCACATACGCATTATTTTTTCCATTTCTTTAAAACAAGATTTCATTAGTGTCACCATTCTTAATTAAACATGTAGATGATTCAAAAATATTTTTTCTTATTAACATCGCACAATTGACTTATGGACAAATGATTATGTTTCGAACCTTCAACCAAATAAACATTTAATAAAGTAAGAGAGGTTTTACCAACACAACCATTACTCAATATTTTGCATTTGCTGTTATCTCCAAAGGTGATTAGTCTACCCTTTTAAGCCACAAAGCTAGAGAAGATGGAAGGATCCCCGATCAAACAACCACTATCAACATACCACAATATGTGTTCCATTAGAGTGTTGAGAGAGCCCATCAAGAATCCACATATATGTTCCAAGAATCACTTGCTTAAAGAATCTACAATGGTAGGTGAAGGTGAAAACTTCTTCCACAAGAATAGAATGTTGATGAAGGTTTTAAAATAACTTTGGAATGACCATCCTTCCTCATGACTAGATGGAGCTCCTTGTTTTCCCCCTTTTTTCTTGCCTTGGTTATGCTTTCCTTTTGGAGAGAGGCCAATTGATTTTCCAATGGTACCATTTTTTACTCTAGAGTCTCTTTATCCAAAGTCATCTTTTTAGATGAATTAAATTTGATGTTCCTTTTGGTCATCTTCAAGGATTCTTCATAGAGAGCTTCAAAGGTCATTCGGAGCTCTTCAAACTCTTTTTTAAGTATGAAGGTGAAGTATCCATCTTTAGTAATTAGGCTTTGATACCAATTAAAGGGGCTATGTAAGTGAGAGCTCACTAACATCACAAATCACATAGTTGGATCCCCACAAACTTAGACCTTTATAAGATTGTAAGTATGGACACTAAGTGGAAATAATTTAAGTACAACTAAATAAGCCCAATAAAAATAAATAAATGAAACTCAAGGAAATAAAGTAAAATGCATTTGAGGTAATAATGGCACAAGTGCAAACTCACAAAAGAAACTTTGGCAAATCAATCAAATCATAAATGTTTCAAAGTGACCTTGACCTTGTTCAATTAGTTTTCCTAAACGAAATGTCAAATATAAGAGAACTAAGTGGAGTGTCCTACAAAGTAAAAAAAATATGAATAAAAACAGACGAAGAGGGAAGGAAAGAGAGAAGATACAAGAAAATTTTTCATGAGGCTTGAAACTCTTATTCCTGCCTTCTAGCCCACAAAATCTTTTGGTTGAGTAAGTCTTTTTAGCTTCATAACATCCAACTTGTACACTTTACAAGCAAATACAAGCTCACCTTCATAAGCACCAAATGTCAAGGGATCTTTCAACCAACAAGCCTTACTTCTCAAGCATACACCAAGTGCTAATGAGTCTTGCAACCATCTCCTAACAACCAAGGAGCACCACCATTTGAAGCTAATCCCTTCTGTATCAAGCTCACACCTTGGGCCAAAGGAGTCTTCCAAGTAGCACCTTTCTTCCTTAGGGCAAGTGCTCACACACACTTTCAAACATATGAGCCTTACCTCACTACAACCCTCTTTTAAGATTTTCAAAATGAAATTACTAGGATTAAGAGCTAAAAGGGAATGACCAATCTTAAACAACAAGCTTGACCTCAAAGAGGTCTAGGAGAGTTCTAAGGTTTTACTAACATTAAAGGTCTCTAAAGATGTTTCAAAACACACTCCCCAAGGCCCTATTTATAGATATGGAGGCACCTTCCCAAACTAGTAGCTATCATGGTTTGAATCCCTAAAATTTATTATTCCTATTGGCTAGTTGCGACAACTTTATGAACTATTGAATGACCTAGCGAAGTGTTTGTTGATTGTACAATAACACCCATAGTTGAACTAACAAGTGAGTTCAGTTATGCTTTAATTGCCGATGACGGTCAATCTTTTACTCAAGCTTCCCTTCAAGCTTCAAGGAACCTCTTTAATGCAAATTTCAATTGCCGAAGCTTTGCCAAAGTCTCCCTTAAGCTTATCTCCTCCCTTGCTCTTGGAAGTTCAGTTGGCTGAACAAGCAACAAAGTCTTGCTGAAGTCTTCCACATTTGCCCTAGGGTTTTCTTCCCTGATTTTCGGCTATTGGACACTCTGTCGAAGTGTTTGCCAAACTTTCCTTTTGTACATATTAGGGCTTAACTCTAATCTGATGGGCCAAAGTAGCTGCTGAACTTTAGAGGCTTCTTCTTCCAACCTTTGAGTCTTGTTGATTTTGATTCCTTGAAGGTGCTCATGACTTTTTTGAATTACTTGGAGAATTTATAATGTGATCACATTAAAATTTGGTTCAACAGAAAGGTGCTAAGATGGTACTCAAATGGATATGTTTTTATTGTTTTATTCTATGTGCGTATGGTTGGAATATGTGATGATAACTTAGTGAAGGTCAATGGCTATTTTGCACTTCAGTTAGTTACGTTATGCTCGCGTTTGCATGTGCATTGGAGATATGTGATAATGGCTTAGTTTTTTAAGTTGTTAGTAATCATGAAAACTCAAGGTGGTTACATTAATGTAAAGGGGTTAATTCCTAATGATAAATAATAATAATTTAAAATTAAGTAAACATTAATGACCTTATAAAACTATTATAAGGGTGAGAATGAACCTCAATGCAATAAATGCAGAAACCCAATGAGAACAAAAGAAAATGAGCACTTTAATGTAAGGTGTTTGATGCTTTTGTAATAATAAATAATAATAATAATTTTAAGTCAACTAAGTATTAATACGTCCATAAATTTATTTTGGGGCCAAAATTAACCATAATGCGAAAAAGGTTAAAATGTGATAAGAGAAAAAAATTTTCTATCTGTTTGTCTATTTTTTCGTTTTAATTTTAATAATATATGAAAACAATATTCAATTTAAAAAACAAGTCTATACAATACTTCTCATCACAAGCTCCACCTATTATAAATTTCTAAAGTGTCATGAATTATTATTACAATTTTGCCTTTCTTGTTAGGAAAACATTAATTAAAAATGTATTTTAAATTTTATACATTTTGTCCAATATTCAAGTATTTTTATAATTTTATCCTTTTTATGAAAAACATATCAATTATATTTTATTAAACTTTTTGACTATTCTTATTAATAATATATTAATTAATTATAATATATATTGAAAAATCTACTTCAAATATGATTAGGTTTAGTAAATTTTATTTATATCAAGGGCACATTTGATATCGTAAATTTTTTTATTAAATGTTTATAAATAATTATTTAAAATAATTAGGAATTTTAAACTAAGTTAAGATATCTAATTCGAGTCAAATTATATTTTATCATCTTTCAAATAAATGAAATATTAAAATAATTTTAATTAAAATTAAAATATTTCTAATGAAAACTAAAAATATTATTAAATATTATGTAATTTGGTTCATTCTTACTAGAATACATTAATTATTGTAATATATATATAAAAATTAAATTGAAAAATATAAAACCATATGTATATTGTATATTTTAAATTAATTATTATTATAATTATTTTGAATACAATTATTAATTGGAGTGTATGTTTAATAATTGTAAAGTATATTATTTATCTAGATTTGGTAAATTTCTTCTCATTGTAGACTGTAAAAAATGGTACATATTTTAATTAATGAATCATGTATTTATAAATAATTATTAAAAAACAAACATCTTAATTAAACTAAGATAAGATATTTGGTCACAATTTATGGAACTAAAAATAAATAAAAAGTTTAAAATAAAAGTAAAATATCAAATTATCAATATAAATTAAAATTATTAAATTTAAATAAAAATATTATGTAAAGCCGCACCCACCTCGTGGACGATTCCGACTGGTTGCTTATTACTATTTTGACTGCGTTTAAACAACAAACATAAAAAACCCTAATCCCTCTCTGCTTTTTGCGTCCCTCGTCCAATCACATACGGGTCTCTCGACCGCCCGCGTTTGTGTGGGCGACGCACCTCTTCCCATTCGGTAATCTCCCAATTACTATCCACCTATTCGTATTTGTGAAATTGTTGCTTAATTTCGCTTTTCTGAATCGCCAGATCTGGCGCATTTTACGCGATCCATTTCCGTTGGTTTTTGTGTTCGATTTTGGGTTTGTTGTGTTAAATGCATCCGATTGATAAGGTGTTGGAATAGTGTTGAATTGCAGGATTGTGGGTCGAAATCTGGTGATGCATAATGCCAGTAGGTTTTAGTGGATTGTTATAATTCAAATTCGGAATATTTTGATTTTGGTAGTTTCAGAATTGCAGTGATGAAGACTTGCGAACGTGTTGCAAATGTTGCTCTAGCTGGTGCGTATGCCTTCGTTTCTCTCCCCTTCCCTTTTTTTTGTCTGTCGTCCTATGCTTTTTTTAATATCAATTTTCATGTACGTCATCTAGACTGATATGGGTTCTAATAATCTCTTTTACCGTGGAAGGGCCAAGATGCGTTTTTGTTCTTTTAAATTGAGGATTTAATTCTTGGTTTTCGTGCTTGTAGAGCTTAAAGGAAATAAATATTGTCATGGTTGATCAAATGTTTACTTTTTGAAAGGCTTTATTTGGATTAAAACTTGGGCTTTATTTATATGTAGAGATCTATTGATTTTATGTCAATATTGTGTGCATGTTAGGCTTTCAGATTTGTGTTATTCCTGTTTGTGCTAATTAGGACCCCCAAACTGCTATAAATTGACAGGATCTTGTTTTTTATTGGTTTATGTGTTCCTGACACTTTGAAGATGCTAATTTTTGTCGTCATCTTTCTGCAGCTTTGATTCTGGCACCACTTGTCATTGAAGTAGACCCAAATATTAATGTAATTCTGACAGCAAGCTTAACAGTATTTGTAGGATGTTATCGTTCAGTCAAGCCAACCCCTCCGTCAGTAAGAAAAATAATTCCCTTCAATTTTCTATTAATTCTTTATCACTTATTTTGTGTTAAGGTCCTGGCCTATTTTTGTGTTTACCTTGGTGATTTGTTCTTGTTTTATGTGCAGGAGACAATGTCAAATGAACATGCTATGCGCTTTCCTTTGGTTGGAAGTGCTATGCTTTTGTCATTATTTCTTCTTTTCAAGTTCTTGTCAAAAGACTTGGTTAATGCTGTTCTTACAGCCTACTTTTTTGTTCTCGGAATTCTTGCTCTCTCGTATGTTTCTAAACTGGTGCAGCTTTCTCTTTTGCACTTTGTAAGTTGTGGATGCTTCATTTTTTTCTCCGATGTCTGCAGTGCAACTCTTTTGCCCACTATCAAACGTTTCCTCCCAAACTCTTGGAATGAAAGCCAGATTGTTTGGCATCTACCATACTTTCAATGTAAGGATCTTTTTATCTTCCTAAATAATGTGTAAGTATCTTATCTTATACTCCAATAAAAAAAATCCTTTAAGAGTTCCGTATCATGTGTGATAGTTTGTAAGTACTCTGGCTATGTTTAGCTGGTAGAATAAGGTTCCTGATTCTTTGAATGTGAATATTGGTGATTTAATTATTTATGGTCTATGACCAAGTTGGGCTGTAGTGAAATTTGCATTGGCTACTGACCAATGAGAATTTGGTTTAAGATAAGATACGAGGGTGACGCTTGTGATAATCATTTTTGGCGTATGCATTTGATGGGGATTAGGGGGAATTTTTTAAATTTTATCTGAACATATACAAATCATAAAAATCATTATCCAATTTTGGTATATGTGCTTAAGTGTGTTCGTATTCTGTACATAGTTTTTGAACCTGATGTCAATTTCAGCTGAGTTTGATGACACCATGCTTAGGATCCATCTTCATTCTGTGTCTTGTTTGGAGTTGGTGTGACCCATTCGCTGTCTTATATACTTTGCATGATAATGAAAATACGTCTATCTGTTCTGCAGTGAATATTATTGAATTATATGTTGATCCAATTCTATAGTTTCTTTTCATGTTGTAGTAATTTTTGTATTGATATTAACTTGTTGTTGCCTTGTTGAGCACGTGGTTCTGTGGGTATTTTTCTATATTGAAATGGGTGAAATATGCTTAGACTTCCATTATTCTATAAACCACAGAAACTCTTTATTGTTTTGAAGCAATGTTGATTATTATCGTTGTTGATGGATTTCATATTCCTGGTCAGTGTCATTGATTGCTCAATGTTTTTTTAGTTTGTGAACACTATCTACAAACTGATGCTTTCCTTGTTAGTGATGCCTCTTAATTGGATCGATTATTATCATAACTTAGTATTAGTTTCTGAGTGTATATATATTTATATTTTACTATGGGTATTTGTTTCCTCCAGTATTTGTGCCAGGTTAAATTCAGGATTATAATTGTAAGCATGTATCCATGATCCATTATTTGGAATTAGGTGAATTATGATAACGATAGAGTGTTCACATGTATATTGACATTTATGTTGTCTGTATCTTTATTGAAATGTATAGTGACAATAATTTCACTCTGGGGAATTTTTTTGGTCGAAGAAATAGCTAATGGATTTGTAACTTCATGGTATAAGAAATGATAATCCCACATGATTGAATATTTACTGGAGTGGTCAAGGGTGTGGGATTAACTCAGCCTTTTAATTGCTGCAGTCACGCTTCTTATTAAAAAGAGTAGTCCATAAGTTTGAGTAATTTTATTTGTGTTGGTAAAATTTTTTTGGAACATTTATGTGCCCATACTTGATTTACCCTGCATGCTGGCCACTCAAGCTGATCTTTTTGCACCTGTGCAGCTGTAGAGATGGAGTTCACCCAGTCTCAGGTAGTTGCTGCGATTCCAGGGACATTTTTTTGTGCTTGGTATGCGTTACATAAGCATTGGTTGGCAAACAACATCTTGGGGATTGCATTCTCAATTCAGGTGGTCCCTTTCATTTCTTTTTCATGATTATGTTCTGAGCTTACCTTTATTTTTGCATAGTCACACTCAGCCTTAAGGGATTGTCTTTACTTCTTTTTCGAGGTTAAATGTAGGTAAAATTCGTAATCATACATCATGTTTAAATTCTATTGCTGTTAATTTGACACTTTTTTGGATTTTTTTTTCATGTTTTTTGGGAATTCCATTTTCCAAGTTACTATGAACTCTAATTACTTACCAGAAATTATTTACCAACCTGTCATGACTTGCAGGGTATTGAAATGCTTTCTCTGGGATCATTCAAAACAGGAGCCATCCTTCTGGTGGGTTCAAAATGTTAAAATATGTCTGCTGAATATAAATTAACACTACGAATTTTTTACTGAATCTTAGTTTAGTTTATGCTTTTGTTGTTGAGCTAATAGCTGATAATTGCTCAGTATGGATTGGGCTTTGTGGATTAGTCTTAGTTGTTGTTGTGGTTGTTATTTTTTAGTTCCCTAACATTGGAGCATTTGGGAAAATAGTTTTATACAATGTTTTTTTCTTCTATTAAATATCTTTTGCCTGATTCGTAAAATTGTCATTTGTATATATTAGCATTTCTTACATTTATTATGAAAAAACATTCAATCAAGTAGGAGATTTTGTATATATTTTTTTGTGAGTAAATATTTGTAAGTTGCAGTAGGCTTTTGATGTGTGCCATTTCGTGGAATTGATGCAGGTTTGTTTGCATTTTGAATTATTTTTCGTCTGCTCGGGATCAAGGATGTGAAACCCACTGGCCCATACTGTTTAATCATAGAATGGTGTCTTTTCTGATTGCCTTCTCCGCATTGTTTTTAGATTTTATCAATTAATTCCATGCTATTTCACCTTGGAAATGGGTTTGTATTTAAAACAGTAAATTCCATATTAGTGCCCTTCATTGAGACTGGTTTGACAACCTGGCAAGCACCGGGAAAGAGAAAATAGCCCAGTGGTTGAGGGGTTGGGGAGGGAATATCCATAAAGATCTTTATTAATTGTTGAAAGAGAAAATTCTAGCTTGACCCATTTTGTCTCCCTGTTACATAAATCCGGCGGGCTTCCTATTTAAATCTCTTGTATTTACTGTGAACTCTTAAATATCATCATAGAACTTCCCTTCTCTTTTATATACCTTAAAAGCTTGTGTAGTTTTCCCCAAACAAACAAGGCTTAGTGTGTTTATTTTCTTGGCTTATCCCACCTTGCTGAAGTTTGATACTTTGAAAGTTGTTTCATCAGCATTATTTGATTAATTCTTCTCTAATATTTTTTTATCAAGAATATGTATCATGGCAATAATTAATTCTCTTCCTTTATGTTTTCTACCGAGCTTCATATCAAGTAGTACATGCATGATTTTATGCTTTGTCGTGTATGAATTGCAGGCTGGATTGTTCTTCTATGACATTTTCTGGGTATTTTTTACACCGGTTATGGTTAGCGTCGCAAAATCTTTTGATGCCCCGATCAAGGTATTTGTTTTATGGACAATAATGTTGTGACAGTTTTAATATTGATTTATTAGCTGGAAGGCCCTCATTACTTAGACTCTAATTCATATTGTGTTGCAATTTCTCAAATGCATTCTAGCTTTTATTTCCCACAAGGGATGCAACGCGGCCTTTCTCCATGCTGGGGCTTGGTGACATTGTAATTCCAGGTAATTCTGCTAAACTCCATACCTTTTGATTGACACTACGAGTTTGAAATTATGGCTTGTTATTTATAATGACGACAATAATGGACTATGGATGTCAAGCAAGCTAGGCCCTTGTGTCCCAGTCCAGTCCAGCCTGGCCTGATATGTGTATCGCCCTAGCCTAGGCCTAGCTGCAGGATGGAGGAGGCTGAATCAAGGTTTGGTGGCCTTGGCCCGGCCCATTTAGGAGACCTGAGCAACTCTTTTAGGAGAGGACCTCTCTTAGGAAAAGCCCAATGAGCTGTCCCTAGGACAACACCTATTCCCTAGGAGAGCCCATTTATTAATTAAAGTTTTTCTTATATTTTTTGCACTAATTTATTGAAGTCATGAAAAAATAAAACCAATAAATGAAAATAGTTAACATAACAAAAATATAATAAAATAATATTTTTTAAAAAATAATACAAAAGCCTAGCCCAACAGTTTGGCCCGTAGTTTGGCCCCACCCTGCCCAACCTGTTTTGCCCAGCCCAGACTGTCCAGCCCTAACTTGGCTGGGTTTATGGGCCTTGTTGGTCCCCTTTGGGAGATGCCCAGCCCAGTTTCTCTAGCGAGCTTGATTTGTACAATGTGCATGTAAAAGATTTAGCACTGACAAATGTTAAACTGGGTTGAGCTTTTACATTTATCAGTCCTTTTTATCTGTGAACTGTCTGAAATTTGCCTACTGATTAATTTGTTAAAGGAAGCTTGCTGTTCCTTGTGTTCTCTATGCATTTTCTTACCCTTTCCTGTTATCCATTCTGGGCTTCTCTGTTGATTTATTACCTTATGATCTGTTTGGTAAGAGTTCAATCTGTATAATTGTTTTAAACGATTACGATTGTTTCTTTACTTGTGTATTATAATGACATTAATTTGCATGCAAGTGACTCCTCTTTGACTAAATCATAGTTATTCCCTTTTTACAGGCATTTTTGTTGCTTTGGCTTTGCGTTTTGATGTTTCAAAAGGGAAGGAAAGTCGATACTTCATTAGTGCATTTATTGGTTACGCTGTTGGTCTTGTTTCAACTATTATTGTTATGAACTGGTTTCAAGCTGCCCAGGTGGTTGATTCTCTGACTACAATATCTAAGACTATATCTGTAACTGACGCCAATTTTAAACTGCTAATTCTCTTATTCACAGCCAGCCCTATTATATATTGTACCTGCTGTTATTGGCTCTGTTGCTGCCCACTGCATATGGAATGGGGAAGTGAAACCGGTCTGGCTACACTTTCATTTAAACCTTGATTTGTTATAAATAATTATGCAATCACTGTGCATTTTACATCATTAATCACTTTATTTATGAGGAACCTTAATATCAGATACTGCTAATATAAGAATATAATTTAAGCTTTCAAATTTGGTCATCCATTTTAATCATATATGGCTGTGATGTTTTTGATATGGACAAAAATATCCTCATCATCCAACCGTTTTTGTAATCCAACAATATGAAAGTCAGCTTACATAAAAGTATCTGCCGTGGATGATACTAATTATTATTTTCATTAATTTGTTAGAAAACTAGTTTGGAGCTGGTAGTTTTCTATATTTTTCTAGTTTTTGTGTAAGATGGTATCCATAAATTATCATTTAAGTCATGGACACAAGTCGTTGCAGTTGATTTTGTGCTTGTGATACAATCTTAAATAATTAATTGCACAGAATATATTCTGTTTAGGCTTTGTCTTTGTTTATTCTGTTCATGCATGGAAATGCTCATGTTTGTTAGTTGTCCTTTTATCGGTGCATTACAATTATAGTTATAGTTATTTTATATGACCCATGGTTTTGCTAAATTTTGAATTGCTTGTTTATTTTCAGTTGCTGGAGTTTGATGAGTCAAAACTGGCGAAGCCTGATAATTCACAGGGAGAAGGCATGACTGATTCTTCTGAGAGTAGCAGTGCGGCTAATAAAGAAGACTAATTGAGACAGAAATATTCATACACAACTTTCTAGGCTGTATGCAGGTGAGAAATGTCATCGCACTCCCTCCAGCAACGTGTAGGATTAGGATGCTGATGGCGTTGTAGCAAATCTGAGTAAAGGATAAATAAAATTAAGATTATGAAGTTTGTAATTTTTTTTATAATTCTACTATGGGAGGTGGATGACGAGTGCATTGCAAAAAATAATTTTGTTAAACTTTATAAGATGAGAAAGTGGATATTGCTCGCAATGGGTGAACATGAAAGTGGATATTGCTCGCAATGGGTGAACATGCTGCAGGTGACTAATTTCTTTGGTGACCATTTTAACAAATGATACACTTCGTATGAATCTGAGATATGTTGAAGGGTAATGAAAATATTGACATATGGTCTCTGCTCGACTTTTAGTCCCACCTTGTTTTCCTCCAGATTGTATTTACAATATTTTGCCAAGGTGAAAAAATTGCTCCTAATTTTTCCGTATCAAGTGCATTTGGATCAAGTGTACCACATGATTTGCAATCTATTGAGAATACTCTTCAAGGGATTATATTGTTTCATGTTAATTCATTTTGAAAGCATCCTGCTATATGTTGGGACGGCCAGATTTGTCCAGTGGCGGCCACGTTTGGCCAGCATTTGCCAGATCTGGTCGTTTTGTTCAATTAGCAATAATTGGTATTGCAAGTTGTGCTGGCTAGTTAAAAAGACTAAAATTCAGGGTAAAGATTTTGTATAACTGTTGCTTTTTTTGCCTTAGACAATTGTTTAAAATTTTATCATGTTTTGATGAATCCCTGCGAGATAGCTGATTCTAGCCTGACTCTCGCTGCCCAATGGTGTGTGATTGATCTCAAGAGGTCTAGAATATGGTGATGCTTATAAGATGGAGAGATAAGCTCATTTCCATCTCCATGATGTTTGAGGTGGCTTATCCTTTCGGCGCTACCTAATCGGGAAATGACTATTAGTAAGCCTAGTTTTTGATGTTTACCATCTCAAATTTTCAAAGTATTGCAAATATACAATAGAAGACCCAAGAACATGAAGGAATATTTACATTATCATTTTCGATGGAATAGACTTTTTTATGAAGCCCCAAGGCATGCGATAAGTCTTTACCTAAATTTAGGGGGAGAATGGATGATAAATATTCTCTCTAATCGAATAAAATTTCAGGAAGAAATTTCTTTTGGTATGTTTGGATTGAAGAAATGACCGAGAAAGAAAAAGACAGTTGTACTTTTCCCACTTTTCAGTGTTTGGATTGCAAGAAAATGATTTAGGCTAGAAAGCAGTTTTCTCTCACATGAGTCCCACAAGCAAAACCCCTCTTATAAAGCTTTCTGGCATTTTTTTGCAAAAAAAGTGAGAAAACACTCCCATCTCTATTTTTTTTAATTCAATTGTGCATACAATCATGATCTAGCAGGCCACTCAAAATTTTTTTCAAGGTGTTGCTTTCTTGCTAATGACTAATATTATGAACTAGTTATTGCAATTATCATTGATTTTTATGATAATATTATTGGATTTGTGTACCATTATTATTTTGGAACTATATCATTATTAAATTTAATTATTTGATTTGTGTCCACTACTAAATAGAAGTAATGGTATTATTATTACTAGATTATGTACTTTGTTAGTTTAGATCGGTAAAAACACTTCATTTTACCCCCTTAATTTTGTTAATAGATATTCTATTAAGATTTTCCTTCTTAATCCAAACACATGCAAGAAAATTAATTTCTTTTTTTATTAATCCAAACACATAAAAGAAACCTATAGAAAAGTACTTTCTTTTTCTTTCTCAAATCTTTTTCTTTTCTTTTCTCTCATAATCCGCCAACCCAAATGAAGCCTTAAGGAGGGTAGAATGTAATGCCCTAAAATCTTGACTGGACACTTGTACCCGTTGGCCAAAAAAATCTTTGTTTGTAGAAATCAGAAAATTATGAAACTTATGTGGGCAGAAACTAGACGCTTGAAGCTTTAAAACACAAAAAGAGTCACTAATTTGAAGTTCGTATGTGAGGGAGGTATGATGTCAGCAATCTAGACTATGAAACCGTTCAAGATTAAAAATGGAAATTTGACTAACTTTTACTCGGTCAATACGTTCAAGATTGAACAAGTATAAAATAAGTAATTCTCGAGGTTATCTTGATGACCCAATAAATTTTTATGAAAGAATAAATTATTAAGGTGCCCCATTCACTAGGTTTGATTAGACGACGAAGAAAGAAAAAGAATTTTGGAAGTGGATAAGGGATTTGTGAGATCCCTCAACTTAGTCTCACATCTAATACCTACTGGGAAAAGATCCTGTTTATAAGTGGGAGTGGACTAGAGATCTTTAACTTTCGGGGTACCCATTTTAAAGAAATGACTTAGCCCATTACGTTGCACTTTGGGCTGGGTCGTTACAAATGGTATCAGAGCTGACCTAGTTCCGTGTTATTGGTGGGATGGACTAGGGACGTTGGCTAGGCTGCCGGTCATGGGCCAGAAAGGACGTGAGTTGGGGCTAGCAACGGGCCAAATATAGGCATTTCGGGGACGAAATTTCCTAAGGTGGGTGGATTGTAAGATCCCTCAACTTAGTCCCACATCTAATACCTACTGGGAGAAGATCATGTTTATAAGTGGGAGTGGACTAGAGATCTTTAACTTCCGGGGTACCCATTTTAAAGAAATGACTTAGCCCATTACGTTGCACTTTGGAGTGGAATAGAGATCTTTAACTTCCGGGGTACCCATTTTAAAGAAATGACTTAGCCCATTACGTTGCACTTTGGGCTGGGTCGTTACAGGATTGCTTAATTGGACAAGTGGACAAGGTCAAAAGTGCATCAACTCTTTTGATCAAGTAATTTGCCATGTTAGGTTATTTGTTTTTATATTTGTGGAACTCTTAAAGTATTCTATGGGATTGTTTAGCTGGAACCAGCGTTGAAAATGGTCATCCGATTAGCCGGTAAGGGCCGACCATGCGGTTTTGGGTGAATATGGTTAGATGGGCGGGTTTTTGTGACCCCTTATGGTTTTTGTTGAGGGTAGAATGTGGCTAGATAGTTCCCTAGGTTTTTGGGAGTCTTGATGGGCAACAAAGGGAAGGGGAGTAATAGGGGTGGAGTATATAAGTTCTTATTGAGAGAATCAGCTCTATTTTCCTTTCTACAAAGCCTAGGAGCTGCCCTCACTCTTTCTGAACCGGTGCTCCTCTTTCATCCTTGTTCTTTAGCTGATTTTTCATTCTTTTGGTGGCTAGAAGGTTTACAAGGCATAGCACATTGAAAGTTATTAAAGAAATGTTGGTAACACAACTTTAACATAGTTAATTCATGGATCATCAATTTTATTCATCTTGTTTATGATAGTTTGTGATAGTAATGCATGTATCCATGATTTAATATATTTTATCTTTGTAAATTATACATGTACACCATGATTGAGATCATTAACTCATTTTAGGTAGAGGTAATTGTGGGTTAAACAATATAGAATTGATGTTTGATGGATGTTTTGTGTTGTTTCCATGAAAGTTGATTTTAGAGAAAATGGAATAGATTCAATCCAGAACCTGTCTTTCCCAACCAAAAATGTTTCTAAGCCCTCAATAATGATGTAGATAGAGAGTATATAAAATTTCATGCAATTTGGAGTTGATTTGACATGGTTTTTTAAAAACCTAGTTGAAAATGAAGAGATTTGACCTTTTTTGAGAGCTTTAATAACAACTTTAGATTTAGACCTCCTAATTGAAAAACCTTTTAAAAAAAATGTTATTTAAGGTGTGAGAAAATTATGGTTAAAATTTCATGAATTTTGGATGTCATTTTGGCCTTTAATGAATGTTGGAAAGTTGTAAAAACATGAAGAAAATTCGTATATCAAACTTGTCAAAATTCTCATACGCCCAAAAACAAAGTGCCTAGATGTGTAAAGACCGTGGAAAAAATATTTTTAATATATCCGACTCGGTCCGGAAAGGTGTTATATTCTTTACCTGGTTAATTATTATATTTTATTATTTACCCATGTTATTATTTACTTGGTTACCAGGTTAAGTGAAATACAGGTGTTTTCATATACCCTAGCCGTCATTTTTTATTTTTATAAATTTTGAAAGAGGACGTCATTTTTCACATAATGGTGTAGGGGCGTCTTCTTCACCTTGCCTGCCTAGTTCTCCTCTTCCTGCCGGTGTTTCTTCTTCGTTTGGGTATCCTTCCTATCTCCCTCTTCTTCATTTTCTTGCATTCATATGTCTTTTTAATTGATAATAAACTTGACAAACATGAAAATTAAAGTCTAAAATCAACAAAAAAGAAGTATAATTGAACTGAAATTGGAATCCCGTCCATAGTCGAGAGCCTAAAACTTTGGCAATATGGGTGACCGTGAGAACAATTGCAAGGCAGTCCCTCACACCCCAACGACCTCTCTTGCAGCTGGGTTGAAGGGAGGGCTCGCCACGTCCCTGGTTTTCCGGTGGGTGGCGAAATTGCAGCTGTGAGGGGACGGAGTTGCAAGGGTGACAGAAGTGGCGATGTTCTGCTGCAATTGATGTTGTAATGGAAGCTTCAGAGGGGTAAATGCCGGTTGTGCTTCATCAACAGCATCATGGGTTCCATCATAGTAGTTCAGGCCACCGGAATAATCTACTACAGACCACCTTCTCGCCAGAATTCATGGCAGCGATGAGCAGAAGTGGGGAGAACGACCATACTTCATGCAACGTCCAAAGGTGGCCAATCTTTCCTGTTTTGATGCCAGCTTGAGGTCGTGGAGCATCTAAATTGGAGCAAGGTGCAAGAAAGGATGGGTCTTGAGGCTGGGAGAAGAAGAACAGGTTAGGAGTTGGGGGCCATGGTGCAGCACACGGTCGCCTTGGATAGCTGCTGTAAAACATGGACGTTAGGCTTCATCTTTGACTGTTTTAATTCATTGTTGATGCTTGATTAGGATGTTTAGATGGTTGTTCAATTAGGTTGCATAGGGAAGAAGAAGAA
This sequence comes from Piper betle, assembly GCA_033002965.1. Taxonomy (NCBI): domain Eukaryota; kingdom Viridiplantae; phylum Streptophyta; class Magnoliopsida; order Piperales; family Piperaceae; genus Piper; species Piper betle. The sequence goes on along the minus strand of JAURVB010013412.1, from coordinate 44,745 downwards.
GGGCGTGATCTGAGTTGTACCAAGGACGAAGCTAGAAGACGAGAAGGGCCGACGGGAAGAAGAAGAAACTCACGATGGCAAATCTGTAAATACTGGTTGACTCATACCGACTCGAGTTAAAAATAATACGAACTTGTAATAAATCTTTAAAAAATAATTATTCTAATGGGTTATGGGTTAAAGATAATAAACTAAGTATTGGACGAAATCGACCTGGACATAAGTAATAAAAATACGGTAATGATAAACGATCAATAGTTAATCAGTAACAAGAGATTAAATTAAATCGGATAGTAATAAGTAATTAATAAAATAATGATTTTACCTTTACTATATTAAATTTAATATTAGGTAAATAAAATGATTATTTTAATAATGAGTCAGTAATATAGAAAATAGGTTATTAAATTATAGTCAGGTAACAATCACTAGCGTCGAACCTAAATAACATAATGAAAATAAATAAAGTTCAAAATTTTATTGAGTTGAATAATTTAAAATAATTTTATTAATAATATTTTAAAATTAGAATAATACAAATTATTTTAAATAATTTAATCGTATAACTTATTTAACTAAATTGCTATGAATAAGGATAGCGATTAAAGATTTAAAATCGTAAACTAAATTATCAAGATTGTGGTTAAGTAAATATCTTCTCAAAGGAAAATATACTAATAATAGTAATTAAATATTTGTTTATAAGTTGATAATTATTTTATTATTTGTTAAGTGTTAATTATGATCTAGATAATTAATGTAAAGTAGGATTTAAATGATTATATCACATGAATAGTATAATATTTAATATTGTTGAAATTTTATAGTGATATATATATTAGTCATTTAGTGGCATGCATTTCTACTCGAGTAAAATTATACTTATGTATAATTTTATGTCCTCGTTCAGATTAGGATCATTGGTCGCAGCTGCAAGTTCAAAATATCTAGGTCCGTATAATTATTTAAAATGTTGTATTTTCCCTTGTGGACAACCTGGTCAGCCTGAGCCCAGATCTCGACCACCATGCACCGAGTGCAATGGGTTCAAGGAATTGACTCAGTCTGACACGGGCTACGCCCTTCATAATCAAATAATGGACATGATGGATTGACCAATTAGCTAATAAATTAGACATGGTGGATTGGACTCACCAGCCAGTTACGGACATGGTGGATTGGACTCAACAGCCGATAACGGACATGACAGATTGAACTTGCCAGCTAGTAATGGACATGATGGACTGACCCATCAGCCAATAAATTGGGCATAGTGGATTGGACTCACCAGCCAATTACGGACATGGTGGATTGGACTCCCCAACCGATAACGGACATGGCGGATTGGATTCTCCAACCGGTAATGGACATGATGGACTGACCCATCAGCCAATAAATTGGACATGGTGGATTGGACTCGCCAGCCAATTACGGACATGGTGGACTGACCCATCAGCCAATAGATGGACATGGTGGACTAGTCCATCAGCCAACTAATGGACATGGTAGATTGGACTCACTAGCCAATAACGGACATGGCAGATTGGACTCGCCAGTCGGTAATGGAGATGATGGACCGACCCATCAGCCAATAGATGGACATGGTGGACTGACCCATCAGGCAACGAATGGACATGGTGGACTGAACCATCAGCTAATAAATGGACATGTTGGAATGGTCACAACAACCATTATTATAGATAATGATAGGGAGTTTATGGACTTATTTTTTTAATTATACGGCTTAGTGGTTAAACACTAATGCAGAATTGCCTCTGCAGGTTAGCAACTGGAACTAAAGACTAAGAGACAACAGGGTGGTTCTTCTACCAACTTAGGTGGTGAACAGATAATAAGCGGACTTCTCTTTTTACTTTTCTTGTGTTATAAATGTGGCTATGGAAAACGGTCCAAGACTGTGGGATAATTACTTCATGCATTGTCATTTGAAACATAAGTTCTTTTGAGTTAGAAATAGTAGACTTATTTGCTTTCTTATTATTCATGTAACCTTTTAAGTAACACCCAGTCCGGTTAGGACTGGTTGTTATAGGGTTGGTTTTGTTAAATTTTGAGTAACACCCGGCCAGCAAGGCCCACAATATCGTGAAAAATGGTGGGTCATTACAAGATGCCAATAAAAGTAGTTGAGCAACAAGATGCCCAAAAAGAGCACTTGAAACGCAAGGACCTAAATCCCTAATTTCCTTATTTTGCGTGCTTATTTTAAAATGGTTATGACGTTTGCTATAGAACTCAAATTCAAGTGATTCTTTTTGTGTCATGACCATCATGATCTCTAATTTCTAGATACCAAATTTAAGGGATTTTGGCTAAGTTTCTAGAGAGATGTGTACTTTTAAAGTTTTACTGATGTTGTACTTCAAGTATTTTATGTTCATGATTAGATGATTACTTTATGATGAATATATGATGTTATGAATGTTTTAATGTTAAAGTAAAGTGTGCTTAACAAATTGTACAATGACAATATTATGATCCATGATTTATGAATGTTGACTAAGTATATTTGTAAATATGTAACCAATGTCATGTGTTCATGCACTGATTTACTTTAATGTTGAATGTTGTATGCTTATTATATGATATTGATTTTTTGCATCCATGTCATAGCATATAGGTATAGGTTAGGTTTATATGGGCAGTGATGTATATTATTCCTCAGGCTAGAGTTTGTTGTTGAGATAAAGAAGCTCAAAAACCAACGGGGCCATGTCAGTTTTTGTATTTTGGGGAGCATTAAGATCCTTGGTATATATGATTTGTTTAGAGGGTTTATTCAATTAAATTCTAAGTATGCATGTCAAATAGTTTGAATGATAATGTTTATGATGAGGATGAATTGTCGGGTTAAGTGTCGAGTTATGCCGATCTACCCTGGGCATCCCCCTTAGGCAAGGGCTAGCAGAGGAACAAGGGTTTGAGGATGCTTATAATAATTTGTGACTTAAGAAATATGATTTGGGAATTGTAGTGGCCCACTTCATTCTCAGGGAGTTGAAGATGGTAGAATCGAAAGTGTTCAAAGGTTGAACCCAAAGGCTACAAAGGTTGAGCCAATGCTAAGAATGTTGAGCCAAAAGTTAAATATGTATGTTTCGGACATTATTTTTGTTTTCGAGTTTGAGCTTCAAAATTTGAGCTATAGAATAATGATACTAAGACCACAAAGGTTAGGTCATCGATGATTTAAAATGAATCAATAATTATGAATATGCAACTTGAATAGGGTCTCCAAGGTTAAACCATAGATTATGAATTTAACCACAAAGGATGGTCAATAATTTTTTGATAGTAAGCTACAAAAGTTATGCATAGGTAGATGCTTGTTTATCTCAAAGGTTGGATTATAAACTAAGTTTCAAGTTAAGTCTAAGGTTGCAAAGGTCTAGCCATATATATGTGATAAGTGTATATTCATGTTGACTATTTAATTATATAATTAGTTAAGCATGTTTATGAATGCCTTTTTATTTATGTCAAAACAAATATGTTAAATTCTAGACTGTTACATGCCATGTTCATGCTAATGATTAAGGGTTATGTTAATTTACAAGCTATGATGTTATGATTAAAATAAAGCAAATCAATATTTTGTATGTGTTTTATTGAATTGAGATTATTTGTAGTTTTTCTATTATGTTTAATGCATATGTAAGTAGGTGACTTTGAACCATATATTCATGCTCAGTGAACAGTTTGCTAATTTTTCAGTAGGTTAGATATTGTAGCTTATGGACGATGGAATGGCAAAAGTTGTATTCATAGGGTTTTATTTATTGCAACATAGTTGAGGCTTGTATTGAATCTAGGATTTATTTATTGGGCATCACTATTATTAATTATAAGTTATTATTAGTTTTGTTTATAGTATCAAATGAACGATCGGCTCTAAGTATATTCCGCTATTTATATGTGATTTTATTATTTAATGTTTAAATTTATGCATGCTCGTTAGGTGGATTCCTAGGCAACAGTCTTGTCTTCTAGGTTCATGTATGCAGGTCATTACAACATGGGAGGGTTTTTGAAAGGTGTTGTACACTCCGTACTTTTTGGCCATAGTGATGAGTTGAAAGAAGATGAAGTTCTTATTGTTGAAGCAGATTGGGGGCACGTCCATGGCAGAGTATCAGGGTCAATTTCTTACCCCAGAGAGGTTTTCTCCGGGCTTTTTTGTATCAGAGAGAGACCTGGTTGCCTAGTTTGTGTTTGGTTTGTGGTTTAGTCTTAGATCCATTGTTGCCACCTTATCATGTTTGACATTGGCCGAGGCTATGATGATGACCTTGGAGTGTGAGCACGCTCACGAGACCCACCACCAAACGAGGGGTACCAGTCACCCTAGTCACCAGGGACAAAAGTGTCGGGACCACTAGGGTCCTCAGCAGTAGAGATGGAGGACAGATGGTGGAGTGACAACATATGCTTCCGAGGGACATCAGGCATAGAGGTTCCTTCGGCAGACACAGTCATTTCATGGCTAGGGATAGCATGCTAGTGATTGCTAGGAGTACCTGAATTGTCCATTATGCCAAAGGTGATATCTGAGTGTATGCCGAAGGGCTATGGGTGCTTGTTTCACCTATGGCGAGATGGGGCACCGTGCAACTATGTACTTGAGGCAGCCACAATAGCAGTAGTATCAACATCCCCAACAATACCAGTAGCCTCCGCAGTATCAGCCCCCAGCAACAAGACTAGAAAGGAATGCATGCATTGCTATAACGGTCACTTCTGGAACACCTCAAATTCACTCACAAACTGAACTGGAATATTATGGGTCACCCAATTACATCGGTCAACCTGAACTTAGCGCGAATGGATCTACTCTCAGCGTTATAAGATGATAGATAAATATTGATATGCATATACATGAGATGTAAGGAACTCTAATAGGATACTATGTGAATGAGATAACAACAATCACATTCAAAACCTATCATTTAAATTACGATAAAGTATAGAAAATTCTAAATTAAAATAAACAGAGTTCCCCTAAAAGTGTAATAATGATTACCCTGTCAAACAATAGATAATATAAATATCTCATAAAAACATTCACACAATAATTTCATTTCAACTGCATGATCAGTTCTAAGTTGAGTCTTGACTCAACTACCAATTCACATTCATTCTACCTTATTGAACTGAGTCTCAACTCATCTAGTCATTCTTATTCATATTTATATTTTTAGGATGGGTCTTGACCCACCTGCTGAACATGTTCAAAATCAAAACATCTCTACTAACAATGTATCATCATATCATTATTAACAATAGATATCTCAACACAGCCATATTCTGCATTTCATCACACCATCATAACTAAAACAAACGTTCCATTATTAAACAAATGTGTGTGCACAAGATGTCACTGATCTACCCAAGCTGGAATATCAAACTCCTGTTCCTTACCTACGTATATATATATAAGAAAACATCACTAACGAGTGTAACTAGTCCATAAATAACTATAACAAGGTGGCAAATGAGAGGCGCCTCTTATTTTACAGAAAACTATATATATCTTCTACTAAACTCTCATAAGGGCATGTATTGGGGAGTCACCAGGCCGCAAACCAACTAGCATTTTGAGTTGACTGGTCTACTGATGCTTCTCTTGACTTCTTTTTCAGTCCCTTGGGATTACCAATATATCATAAGCACTCTCCTTTCCTCCATATTTCTCCTGGCCCTGAGCATAAAGGTCGAGTACTCTCAAGCAGTTGCCTTCAGTACCCTTTTAATCACACATCTAGATAGGTACTACATAGCAGTATTCGTGAACCTCCACATTCTCATGGTGTGCAAAAATTCAAACTGTGGAGTTGTAAGGATCCCTCGGGAATGGAACAACCCTCTCACTAATCTAGAGCCCAGTGTGACTAGCACGTGCACCCGCTCATGGTACATGCGAGTAGGTTTTACTATCTCTTGTCTTATTGAAAACTCGATAAAATTATATACGCTTGGGAAGGGATTTATATTATAGGCCAGAAGGCAACTTGCAGTGGATCTTGTTATTGAAATTAGACTCGAGGGATCTCATCTTCAAGGGTTATTAATCTAGGAAACTATTCAATTAAATAACTTGAATTAAGTGGGATTAGATAAAACATCACTTAACCTGTCCTATAAGCAATAAATCAAATCACATCAGAATTAGCGATAAACAAAGGTGTAAGTCCTAAATGAACTTGGTAGGAGCTCCAAGCGAGGCCACATGCGTAGAAAGCGAGATCCTACTCTGTAAATACAAAACTAAACTAAATGCTAATGCCCAAGCTAATTATATAATGCATGAATGAAATGGATGCATGGAAATTATTACAAAATTCAAAATACTAGAATTACTAACATCACTATCACACTATCAACAAATGAATTAATTTAACAACCAACAATTTAAAATCTGTTATCATTACTTTTAACTAGATGACTACATCACAATTTCTAAACTTATTATTATCTAATATTAATTCTCATTCTAAATTAACTTTCTAATCAAATAATTAATCTACACAATTATAACCCTAATACTTAGCTTCACAATTTTTAATATCAACGATATCAAATTGAATTTCATAATTAAATAATTTGAAATATAATTAATCTTTATCAATTCTTAATTACATACATAAATTTATTAATCACATATAATTATCACAAATTTACAAAATTAACATATTAACAAAAATATGAAAAAAATTATAAAAATTATGAATGATATGTATAATGATTAATATAAATTAAAAATAAAAAATTTGAGAAGCTATAAACGTCTCACAGTGATATTTGGACTCAAATAGGCAACGACGATGGCGGCGGTCGTGGCTGCGACGGTGTTGAGGAGTGGCTGTGGCTGGCAGGAAGGATAGGGGCTAGGTGGGGTCTAGGAGGGGCCTAGAAGGTTTGCAGGGGCCACTACTTGGAAATTGGCTGGCGGCGGTGGCAAATTGCCACTGCCGGTGGGGGCTTGGCCGGCTAAGGAAAAGGTAGGAAGGGGCGAGCTAGGCAAAGGCAAGGGAAGGGAAAGTGAAAGGTCAGTTGGTGGGAAGGGTGATTGGCTAATTGACGGCAAGGCAGTGGTGAGGCAGTGGCGGCATGCTATTTGGTAGTGACCAACATGAGCATGGAGGAAGGGGTCGAACAAGATGGAGGAAGGGATGAGGAAAAGGGGAAGGTAGTGGCCGGGGAAGGGAGGCTGAGAGAGGAGATGACAATGGCAAGGTGTGGCGGCAACAACTGGTGGCAGCGAGGTTGGCGGTGCTCCTAGAAACAGGGCAAGGGTGGAGGCAAACTGGAATAGGGAAGAGGAAGAAGGTGAGAAGGAAGGTGTCTAGGGCAACTACGGCACAACCTACCAATGGCGGTGCTACCGGTGGTGAGGTTCCCGGCAGTGGCGCGTTGGAATAGGGAGGCCATGGTTGGTCATCAGGGGAGAAAACATGGGAAAAGGTCATCGAGGTTTGGTGTGGGTGTAGTTTTGTAAATAAAACTTAATTCGTGCCCAGTCAATAATAATAAATAAATTCTAAAAACTACAAAATAAAATATAATAGAATACCACAAAATAAAATAATCAAGTCCTAACTTGAATGACATGCTCTAAGCCTACTAACCCACCCAAAAATAATAAATAATGCGTCCCAAGGCAATAACACCTAAATCTAATTCTACAGTTTACTAAAACTTAAAAAAAGGGTGTACTCTCATATACTATGATCACTCATTCTGCTGCTGGCTTACTAACGTTAGCATCATATACTTGGATACACATGACCCTCATGGTTCACAACTCATGAGCGGCCTCGGCTTCTAAAACTGACTCGATTGAAAACAATAGTTTTACACTGTCAAAACCGACCGGTTCCGACAATAAAACCCTAACTCGCGTCGTGGGCTTTACAACTTTTCCCCATACCACCAGCCTAGCCTCAGGGATAGTAGTAGAGAGGTGACTGTTGCGACAAGTGCAACAGGTACAGGAGGGCTAACAGGAATGGAGAGGTAAACAATGGCCAGAGATAGGGCCAGCAGACGTAGGCCAGTCTAGCCGCAATTGAGGTTGTACATGCGTCGAGGAAGGATGTTGGTCAGGATGATAGGCAGATTCATGATGCTAGGCCACAGGAGTAGGGTAGTGTGTATGCTACTACAACCAAGGAGGTGGTCCGGGATGCCATAGTGATCACCTGTACCTTATTTATCCATTCTGCTCCTACCACGTATTGGTTGATTCTTCTAGCACTCAACTTTCATTGCTAAGACATTATAGATTGTAAAGACCCGGAATATATATATATATATATTCGACGCGGTGGGATCGAACGTTGGTATCCATGAATTTGTTTAAATTATTTACCCGCTACCCGGTTAATTATTAATTACCCGGTCAAGTGGAAAGTATTAGTTAACCGGTTAAGTATTTTTACCCGGTTAAGTAAACCATACCATTTAACCGTTTAAACTAGTAAAGTGAACCATACCATTTAAGAGGTTGAGTGAAAAGGTTAAGTGAACCGTGTTAATTACCCAATTACGCGGTTAAAGGAATTATGGTGAAAGGGTGCTTCCACAAACCCTAGCCGTCATTTATTCTTTATAAAAGGAGAAGGGGTCGTTGAACCTAGGAAATACCAATGGATGATGGGGTGTGAGAATTTAATGAAGGGGTCGTTGAACTTAGGAAATACCAATGGATGATGGGGTGTGAGAATTTAATGAAGGGGTCGTTGAACCTAGGAAATACCAATGGATGATGGGGTATGAGAATTTAATGGAGGGAATGGTTGAAGTGTATATATATGCAGGAGGAGGGAGTATTTCATCCCTCATCTCCGTCCCAGGCGACCTCCCCATTACTGTATTAGGGTTCACGGGTCATAGTCAGACGTAATCACAAATCAGGTACGTATAATAGATAGAACATCATACTTTCCTTGTTGGTAACCTAGGTCGGCCTGAGCCCAGATTCGACTACCATGCACCGAGTGCTACCGGGGTCAATGAATTGACTCAGTCCGACACTGGGTCGTGTTATGTACGTGAATTTTGTAATGCATCGACATTGTTTTGGAGTAGTGATAGCCACCCCATAAAAAGGCTACGGCCGGGGTGAGTGAGGCATAGCGATTCCTCCATCGTACTGGAGTGCAGTGATAGCCGCCCCATAAAAAGGCTACGGCCGGGGTGTGTGAGGCACTGGCACTGGAGTGCAGTGATAGCCGCCCCATAAAAAGGCTACGGCCGGGGTGTGTGAGGCACTGGCACTAGAATTGGTAGTGAGAGCTTCCCCACAAACGGGGCATAGCAATCACCTGAGTGCAGTGATAGCCGCCCCACAAAAAGGCTACGGCCGGGGTGTGCAAGGCATTGGCACTGGAGTGCAGTGATAGCCTCCCCATAAAAAGGCTACGGCCGGGGTGTGCGAGGCACTGGCACTAGAATTGGTAGTGAGAGCTTCCCCACAAACGGGGCATAGCAATCACCCGAGTGCAGTGATAGCTACCCCACAAAAAGGCTACGGCCGGGGTGTGCGAGGCACTGGCACTGGAGACGGTAGTGGTAGCCTCCCCACAAAAAGGCTACGGCCGGGGTGTGCAGATCACAGCGGATACCTCCTCACGCATTGTTTTGGAGTATAGCGGAATCGCTCCACCGCATATTAAAATAAACATAAGGAAATAGTGGAATGTACTTGTCTTGTTTTATCTATTATACTACTTAGTGTTGTAATCACTAACGCGGAATTGCCTCCGCAGGTATGCAAATACGAGATTAGGAGATTGACATCCAGAGTATGGAGCAAAATAAATATGAGGACTCCTTTTTTATTTAATTGAGAAATAAGTGTGGCTGCTGGGAAACGGTCCAAGACTGTGGGATCTTTATATATGTTTTTGTTAAATAAAAAATGTTAGTCATATTTACTTAATTGTGAGTAACACCTGGCCAGCTAGGCCCACAATATCGTGAAAAATGGCGGGTCGTTACAAATGGTATCAGAGCCGACCTGGTTCCGTGTTAGATGGTGGGATGGACTAGGGACGTTGGCTAGGTTGCCGGTCACGGGCCAAAAAAGGTTGTGGGCTGGGGTTAGTAACGGGCCAAGACTAGAAACGTTGGCTAGGCTGCCGGTCACGGGCCAGAAAGGACGTGGGTTGGGGCTAGCAACGGGCCAAGAATAGGCATTTCGGGGACGAAATTTCCTAAGGTAGGTGGATTGTGAGATCCTCTTCAACTTAGTCCCACATCTAATACCTACTGAGAGAAGATCCTGTTTATAAGTGGGAAATGGACTATAGATCTTTAACTTTCGGGGTACCCATTTTAAAGAAATGACTTAGCCCATTACATTGCACTTTGGGCTGGGTCGTTACAACCGAAGTTCAAAATTATATTCTTAATTTATGCTTGCTATTTTATCTTTTACCTAACGGGTTAACTCTATTAATTTTGTGATAAATAAATAGTAATATGCATATGATAGAGTTCAAAATAAAGACATGACAATCACTCATTCTTACATAGAGACTTTCTTGATACGTCCTTTCATACTATCTTTTCCAGGACACAATAAAAAACCATAAAGAGAAGAAGAGGGATGTCCAAAGGTGGTGAGGAAGAAAATATAAGAGATTAGAGAGGGACAAGGGAGAGGGAGAAAGAAACAAAAGATGGAGAGAGTGAGAGAGGAGAATGGAGTGGACGATGGGGATTTGGGGTTTCTCTCTATGATTTGCTATATTGTTTGGTAAATACATAGCTGGTTCCATCATTTTCTAGTCTATCTATAGTGCAACTCCAAGCATAGTTAAACCTTTTTATTATAATAATTTTATTTAGTCTCTTCACATACTTATTACAACTTCCATTGAGTCTAGTTAATCTTAAATGTAAGGGTTCATCTCTGTCCATACCCATGCATACGGGTTTGCATAAAAACTCGTAACTGAAACAAATAAAAGCCAAACATGAAAGAATAGAATTATACTTGTTGGCGAGGTTGTGGATTGGCTGATGGGGATTACTATAACCTAACACAGCCATTACACAAACACACCACAATTATACCAAGTATATAGCATTGCAACAAACATATCATATCATACAACATGCGTAACATACACCTCGCATTCTAGTGGTGTAACACAATTTATACACATAATACTTCATGAATCAGAATCATTACATTAATTGCTTGTACATGCATGAGTAACAATACTTATCAAACTAAATCTATATTGTGTGGGAAAAAATTAACAACCGATCGTATCATTATATCACCATGATTATCTACTGCATATGTCCATATATCCAAATAAAATATATTTGGTCAAATACCTACTCAACAAAAAGGTCTACTAAACTGTTATATTAATAAGCAAATAAAGTAAAATCCTAATAAGTTGAGTTCTTCCATCTTGTCTCTCCTGAGCCCCTTAATTGCTTGCACACAAGGAAACTTGTCTGCTCAATAGTGATAATAATACTGAGTCCACTGCGTACATATATAGTAAACAACTAAAATAGAGAAAATAAGAATAATTTGTGAACGATTAAATGGGTAAAAACCATGTAAAACATTGATCATACTTGCACATAATTGAATGTGAATATAACATGAAATAACTAAATAACATATAACACGTACTTGATTACATATAACATATAACATACTACATAATAACTGGAATAACCTATAACATAGCATATACTTGATTACATATCGACTTGATTAAGATAAACATGACATATTACTTGATAACTAAATAACTTGATTAAGTAATTAATATTACTCATGTCACTTATTCACAAGTCCTAGTAGATTAACTTAATTAGTACATGATCACAAAAATTACTGATAAAATAATTACATGTAAGCCCCATGTAACTTACATGTAAACCCCGGTAAAAACAACAATTACCCATGTGACTTACATGTATGCCCTGCTAAAATAACATAGCATAATCACTTGAATAATTGGGTTCAATACTTGAATAACATATGTCACCACACCCGGCGGCGATTCCACGCCTTTTCAACTGATTTCCGGCAAGCCAATGGCCAGACTCCCCGATCGGCACCACCACCACGTCTGCCTTGACGCCCCCGCCTATCCCAACTGGCGAGGACCCCAGCCATGCCGCCGCCGTCAGCGCCTTTCAGCGACAGGCACCGCCGCCGCCGCCGCCCGGTCGGACCCGTTCATCCGCGTCGCATTCGCCTGCCCGCGCCGCATGCTTGATCTTGACAACCAGCCTGCCAGCCCATGTCTGAGTCCACCCGTCCAATTCAGGTCTCCTTATCCAAACCAGCCCATTTTTTGTTAACCCACACCGGGTTGGTTCAGCCCATTCGGTTTGGCCTGGTTCGGCTTGGTTTGGTCTGGTTCAACTTGTCTTTCAGTCGTTTCTCGACCGTTTTTGTAACTCCAACCTATATTAGTTTAGATGCACATTCACATTGTTTAACATATTTGAATGTTATGAGTATTTTTCTTTATTTATTAATTAAATAATTAATTATTTATTTATTCATGATTATTAATTTTTTATTATTTAGATATATGTTGGCTATAATGAATGATTACGTGACTAATTATTGTTATTGATAATGTAAATATTCATAGATATTATTTTTCTTCATGTTATCTTATTTTATTTAATTAATTGATTATTATTAATTATTCCTTACTCGTGTTATTAATTATATGTATTTAGGAGGATGTTCGTATATTTAATATATATATTAATATTCTTCATAATTAATTAATATTAGTCATTTATTTATTTATCTATTGATTTATTTAATTATTTATTATTTTATTATTTTATTATTTATGTGTTTACTAACAGGAGTATATATTATATTTAGTCGTGTTTGACCGTGTATTTATATGCTATAATTATATTATTATTATTTTGATTTGAGTACTATTTGTAACACCCTGAACACCTTCCATATCACCTGTCATAGTACTTGAGTGGAAAAAGGAACAATTAAATTAGTGCCACATATTCCTAAAATGCTCTACATTACACAATACCCTCATACACCGCACTACCTAAAGGTTTGAAGGAGTACATGTGCGGTCCATACATATCTCCGTACCACTCATTCTCTTATTCGTGAAATCTATAAAAATGCGTGTACTTATATAATAGGCTTAGGGATTAGGCTTATATCATAAATTTCTAGAGCTTAAGTTCGAAACCCAACAAGAGATCTCATCCTTATAGTTTTATTAAACATGTGTAGAAAATATGATTAATAGCCCAACATCAAAGGGATCCAATAAAATGCCGTCATTCATCTTACACGTAAAACATGGTTAAACTCAACACGCATAGAGTCAAGTAGAGAGAGAGTATTACAAACCTATGGTCCAAGCTCCTAGCATATCTACGGAGAGCTCGGGCTCCAAACCTACGTCAGAACCCACTACTAACTAAAATACTAACATCTCTATAGGATGCATGCATGTGGTGCGTGCTCACATCATCAATACATCCTAATAATATACTACTAAATAAAGATGCTGTTAAACACACAACACATAAATTAAGACATACTAAATAAATAACTAATAACAAATAATAAATAAATAAATACATACAATAATGAATATATAGATAGATAATAAATACATAAAAACAATCAATACTCTAATCATAAAATAATAATATCATATGCTATATACGTAAATGGCTAAACACGAGTAAATATTATATATACTCATGCTAGTAATCATATAAACAATTAAATAAATAAATACATAATCATTCTATAAATAAATAAATAAAAATTATTTAATTTTAATTAATCATGAATAATAATAATATCATAATCATCATTAGAGAATACTTAATTTAATACAATTAAATAATAACATACACGCAATGAACAAGTAAATAAATAAATAAATAAATAAATATATAATTTAGTAAAGATAAAAGACTAATATTAATAAGTAAATATGGTATTAATAATAACAAATAATCATGTAAACATACATTATATACGATAAACATATAAATAAAAATAAATATATAATAATGAATAAATAAATAAACAAAAGATAAATAAATAAATAAATAAAAATAATTATAATATCAAATTATGCTAAATAATGTGAATATGCATATAAACTAATGTAAGTGTTTTTGAATTGCCGAAAATAGTTGAAAACCAGCCAAAAGCTAGCTGAACCGGACCGAACCAAGTTGAACCAGACTGAATTGTAGGGGTTATCTGGAAAATGGGTTGGGTTGGCTAGGCTGATGGACATAGACATGGACATGGGCTAGCAAACTCGTGCATGACCAGGCAGATGTGACCGCAGGCAAGTGGACACGGTCGGTGGTGGGTGGATGCAGACAAGAGTGGGCCGGACCGGGGGTGGTGGTGCGTGTCGCCAAAATACGCCCATGGTGGCGCGGTAGAGGCTGCCATCGGTCACGATTAAAAGTGGGAGGACGGGGAACATGATGGTGGTGATGGTCAGAGAAGTCCGCCCACTGGTTGGCTAGAAAATAGCAAGAAACATAGCAGATCATCGTCGGGTGCGGCAACATCACCGATAGCAATCGCGGCCACAGTGGAGGTCGGTATCAGTCCCAAACTATAGATCTTGGTGAGAGGAAGCTATCGAGGTGGTCGGCTTCTTTGGAGGATACTCGCTGGTGCCGGAAAACTACCTGAATGCGTGGTGTAGGCAGCAAAAACCAAAACAAAAAAGTTGTCACTGGCGGTGACTGTGGCGGCGTTGGTGGCGGTCGTGGGTAAGGACTGATAACTAGCCGCGAGGTGGTCAAGGTCATACCAACCCGATGGCCAGGGCGAGGTGGAGATTGTCCTGGCAGCAAGTCGAAGTGGTGGTGGCACTTTGGGTGAAAACTGTGAAAATGTGGGAGAAAACCTCTCCAAATCTATATGTGAAGCTAGGGTTGAGCGAACGGCTCAGATTTTGTCACGTGGTACGATCTGAGCTTCCAACAACTCAGTGATTTAGTGGGGTCTACCTATGGGTATATACAATATACTTATAGACAGAAAGCTCGGAACAAGACTGTCCAAAGTTAAAACTGACTTGAGTCTTGAAAATGACTCCATAGGAGGGAATCAAGGTAAGAAGGCTAAATAGGCCTTGAACCTTGAACTCAATCAAGTTAGGCCTATAGCGGCACAATCGAGTGATCAAAAATTCCTATGGTGCATGCAAATTAAATACCCAAAAAAGTCGCAAACGGATGCTATATGCTGAAACAGCCTAGATCTAGGCCTAAAATCCTTTGCTAACTTAAAAAAATCATATGTATACCTCATGTATACAATGTCCTCGACAGGGAAAAACCTAAGCTCACCCCTACAAGCCAACCGGTAGTTGAGCAAGTACTCTAGAGTACTATAGGGTACTAGTCTAAACTACATTAGGAAAAACTACATCAGTGCAATGTATGCAGCCAATCATCTACCCATGTCTCCATGATCCTCATCAATGTGACAAGTCAACTACGCGTACCCTCAGGGCACTCTAATCTAGGTCCTACAGTAATAGTAGGGCATCCTGTTAGTTCTGCTAGTATATGGTGGAGTCTAGTACTAAATAAGGGTATATGCAAATGAGCTATATGGCTCACTGTCGCTAGTCTATGTCAAACACTCAGGTGTCCCTGGAAGAGGAACTAGACGGCCCACCAGGTCCTAGCTAACTTACTCCTAAATCAATAACTCACTCTATTCCATAATAGAATAAGGATAGCTGCTATGACTCTATTGCATGCTATGACTCACGTAACTATCTATATGACCACTAAGTGCTATTGACGAGGGCTCTCTGGTATGGAATAATGGAGAGAACACCTATACATGTACAACGTATCTCAAGGAGTATAAAAACATACTTTGCATAGAACTGTAGAGAGAGTCTGCATCCGGTCTGTGGCATGTTCTCTAGTCAATGTCTACTCATATCAACCATCTGAACAATGAATAGTAAGACTGATATATCAAGAATGGTGAGTGTAAAAATACTCGGGTAGGTCTCGGCTCTATCTAACATCTCTGGTCACATGACAAGTGAATGGATCTCTAATGAAAAACTGGTTACACTGCTCTACAACTATAACTATGAAGTGTCTCCTCCACATGTGGTCTGGTATGTTGGAAGAGTATACTAATATGAGAAAGTCTTACTAGGTATGTACGTCACTCTATTTGTGGTCGCGTATAGGTAATCGTACAAGTCATCTTGGCAATAAAAACTCGTATAGGATTCTGGGTGGTTCAAACATATGGGTAAGTCAATGGACATGCCTCCAAGATCATCATGATTGGACTCTGCCATATGTGGCCAGCCTATGGAATAGCCAATCAACGACGAGTCCAAGAGATGGGTCCAAAGTAGCTCTAGTCCAATCAACTAACAATAGGCATGTGTTTTTCGATACTGTACTAGTCATGTACTTCTAAACAAATGTGGTTCAAACGATCCAAAGAACCACTATCTCTCCTCGAGTCTATAGGGACTCTTGGTGAGGTTTGTAACACTAATCTTGACTCACTTGACTACTACCGCTCTAGTAGACTCTCAAGCAAAGCTGTCGGTCAAGAAGAACATACATTGGTATCCCTCTATCTAGTCAGCGTGGTATGGTTTGACTTAAGGCCTTGTCTGTGTCACTCCCAAGATGGGGTGAAGTTGTCTCCTCTAGACTGGTATGTCATCGGCTACCTGTACTATATGTCCTAAATAGTACCACAAAGGTACCTCATATACTCGGGGCAAAGGCCAAATCTTATGTCTCAGTGTAAGAACCTAATCGTGCTAGCGAAGCACAAAGAAAACATGGTCTCCCTAAAGGGCACTCCCTCATTGAACCAATCATCTATGTCAAAATTCTAATATGAGTCGGACTACTCTCGATGGGTGAGATCAAACTGCATGTCTGACCATCTGCATGATCATCTGAGCTGTATACCCTAGCTATAACTCATATATCTGTTGTCATGCTGACTAAACAATCTGATCACTGTGACCATCCCATCTGGAGGTCATACTGCCTTGATCTCTAATTTTGTCCATAAGCATCCATGTAAGACTGTTACTAACACAATCTTGCAATACACATATGACCTAAGGATGTCAGGTCAAGGTGATGGTATGCAAGATAGCTAGTGAAGTCAATCATGTGCCATCACATCCAAATAATTCCATTGCACCTTTCCTCTGCCTGGATGATGTTACCCTAGCTATATTTTTTCCTCAATCTTTGACCCAACTCTACTCTCAATGCTTTGACATGCGGTCTCTGTGCAAAGCTAAGAAAATCGTCAAGTAGTTGTCCTTTACTTGGCCCTTACTTCCACAATAAGTGCTCCACTCGGTTGGCGATAGTGCAATAGATGGGTGATGGTTGTGCATCATGGACAGTAGTAGTGGACATTCGGTTAGTGGTAGTACAACACGGATGGTGGTTGGGCAACTCGGACGGCGGTTATGCTACTGGGATGGTGGTTGTGCTATCCAAGTGATGTAGATATGATCCTGATTATGTACGTCATGTACTCATTACTGTCTTTGGCATATTTATTTCCATGTGGCTATCTTCCCGAAGGTAGCTACTATCAGTTCAGCTCAAGTTATCCAACCATGCGTGCCTGATCTAGAGGGGTCTGGATCATAGTGGTGGCACGTACAATGGTGATCCAATACTGAACCTACATGTATATCCTAAAATATAGGGTGATTGTTCCTACAAACACTGACTAGTTCTCAATAGCCATCACTGATCTAACCCTAGCAGATCGAGTGACATCCGGTCAACCATCTAAATCCTCGGTCAAAGGTAATCTCGCTCATTCTCAATGTGTTCATGCCTCTATTTGTTGAAGAGTAGCCAATAACACTTTTAAGATAGACATACACCAGAGAATGAGGAGGAGGCGGTGAAGTGTCGATGGGAATGTAGGTATTTCCTCGAAGTGGTCCATCTCAAATCATCTATCCAAACTTTCATCTGTGCTCCATGTCAGTTGCTCCACTGTCATAACCACATCCTTCACCCACAATGATTTGTCTAAAGGTCCAAGTTCCCCAAGGTAGAATTTGGACCATGCCTAATGGATCTATTTAAGGCACTCGGTGGTCCATGTTCATATGCCACGTAACTATGTGAATATATATTCATACTTCAAGCTCCCTACTTGTGTTATCTCTTATAACTATGTCTCTATATACACCATGTCCCAAGGAAGGACTGATGTGGAGACATGCCAAAGACGGGCAAGTGCTCTAGTGAGGTCACCAAATTCTAGGTACTCCCAGTTACCATCCAACTCAACCTCTGTTAACATAAAATGTGGACACTATTAGTCATCCAAATCTCTAGCACATAAAAAGACAAGGAGTGCCTCTAACTTTAGCATGACATCCTATGAAATCCATGCTTCCATCTACTGAAATCATAATGTCATATCCATCTCATAGCTCCTCTATTAATACTAAAACATTCATTGCTCAGGTTTGACTGAGCAAAAGTCTGAAACACTGAGAAAATACAAAACAAATACATGTCAACTTCGCTGAGGACAACTTCACACACTTGGCTCAAAAAAAGTCTTCCATCTCAATCGACCAAGACATGGCTTTGATACTAACTTGTAAGAACCCAATTTTGGTTCACCTAAGAACCGAATCAGAAATATTGCAATCGAGTCGAGTCATGTTTAAAGTCGTTCGTTGGAGCGACTCGATCGATAAAATATATCTAAACAACCTTCTTGGTGTCATAAAAATGGAAGACATTGTTAAATATGTATCAAACACATCAAATATAAATAAAATTAATAAAGTAAATAACTACGTTGAGCTCAAGTGTGTGTACATTTATCTGTCATCCCACCAAAATCAACTCAGGATTTACAAAACCTACATATATTATATGAAAAATGTGAATAACGAATGCTACTAATCAGAAAAAAAACTAATACAATCTAACAAATGCGTATTCTATTACCCACGAAAATTTATGAAACTTCAAGATTGTCTCACACTGGGCAGTAAGCAAACATACTTAAGCAAGTGCCGGCTCGCATGCGTGGCTCATATTCATATTCATATTCATACGTACAATGCTTACGCCCTCACACCTTTCATATCACCTACCTTAGGGTTTGAAGGAGTATTATTGCAGTCCATACATATCTTCCTACCACTCATTCTATTGTTCTTGAAATCCATAAAAATGTGTGTACTTATATAATAGGCTTAGCGATGAGACTTGTATCATAAATATCTAGAGCTTAAGTTCGAAACCCAACAACAGATCTCATCCTTTTACTTTTATTAAACATGTGTAGAAAACATGATTAATAGCCAGACATCGGAGGGATCTGATAAAACACCGTTGATGTCATCTTACATCTAAACCACGGTTAAACTCAACACACATGGAGTCAAGGAGAGAGAGAGAGTCCTACGGACTTGTGGTCCAAGCTCCAAGCGTATCTACACATCTACGGTGAGCTCGGACTTCAAAACCTACATTGGAACCCACTACTAATGAAACACCCTAATTTTTGTTTACTTAAAAACCAAATCAAAAATTTTGCGATCACGTCAAGTCATGTTTAAAGTTGTCGGTCGGTATGACTTGATCGATAAAATAGATCGAAACAACCTTCTCGATGTCATGAGAATAAAAGACACCGTTAAATACTCATCAAAACACATTGAACATAAATAAAAGTAAGAGAGTAGATAACTGTGCTGAGCCCAAGTGTGTGTAGCATTTATCTGTCCACCCACTAGAGTCGACTCCAGATTGCAAGACCTACATATATTATATGAAAAACGACAATAATGAATGTTACTAGTCTGAAAAATAACTAATACAATTTGGCAAATTGGTGTTCTATTACCCACGAAAACATATAAAACTTCAAGATTGCCTCACACTACATGATAAGCAAGCATACTTAAGCAAATGCCAACATACATACAATGCTTATGCCTTCACACCTTCCATATCACCCGTCATGGTACTCAAGTGGTAGAATGAATAGTTAGGTTAGTGCCACAAATTCCGGAAGTGTGTTGCATTACAGAGTACCCTCATACACCGCACTACCTCAGGGTTTGAAGGAGTACTAGTGCGGTCCATACATATCTCCGTACCACTCATTCTCTTATTCATGACATCTGTAAAAATGCGTGTACTTATATTATAGGCTTAGGGAAGAGGCTTATTTTATACATTTCTTGAGCTTCAGTTCGAAAACCAACAAGGCATCTTATCCTTGTAGTTTTATTAAACATGCGTAGAAAACACAGCTAAATGACCTGACATCAGAGGGATACACTAAAATGCTACCGATGTCGTCCTAGGTGTAAAACACGACTAAACTCGACACGCAAGGCGTCAGGCAGAGAAGGAGAGTCCTACAGGCTTGCGGTCTAAGCTCCAAGCGTATCTACACATCTATGGCGAGCTAGGACTCCAAAACCTACACCAGAACCCACTAGTAAGTAAAATACTAATATCTCTATATAATGCATGCTTGTGGTGTGCGCTTATATCATCAATACTTCAATAAAGAAAATAGTACTAACAAACCTAAAACTAAACAAGTGGCACGCAAATCGGGACATACTAATAATAAATAATAAATAAATAAACAAGAAATTCACTCATAGATATTTATATAACTAATAAACACATACACATAAATAATAATCTAATAATAAAATAATAAAATAATAAAATAATAAAATAATTATACTATATAAATACACGGTTAAACACGAGTAAACATGTAAATAATTAATCAAACAAACAAATAATTAATTAAATAAGCCAATATATAAATAAATAATTAAATGACTAATATTAATTATTTATGAAGAATATTAATATAAATATTAAATATATGTACATATGCCTAAATACGTATAAATATTAACATGAGTTAGAAATGATTAATAATAATCAATTAATTAAATAAAATAAGATAAACATGAACAAAAATAATATCAATAAATATTTGCATTATCAATAACAATGATTAGTCACATTATCATTCATCATAGTCAACAAATATATAAATAATAAGAAATTAACAATCATGAATAAATAAGTAAATATAATAATTAATAAATAAAGAAAAATTTTCATAACATCCAAACATGCTAAACAATGTGAATATGCATATAAACTAATGTAAGGGTTCTTAAATTACTAAAAACGGTTGAGACACGGCCAAAAATGGGTTGAAAATGAGCTGAAGTGGACCAAACCGAGTTGAACAAGACCAAACCGAATTGAACCAACTTGGCTTGGGTTAACTACTGGGCTGGGTCGGCTGGGTAGGCGGACACAAACATGGTCTCAGACTGGTGAACTCGGGCATGATCACCCCAACACGATCACGGCTAGGCATACCGTAGACCGCGAACTGGGCAAACGGGTCGGACTGGGGTGCTGGTGGCCATTGCAGAAATACGCCGATGGCGGCGCAGCGAAGGTTGCCATCGGTCGCATTCGAAAGAGGTGAGGATGGGGAACATCATGGTGGTGGTGATCAAAGGATTCTGGCCAATCATTGGCCGGAAATCAACATGGTGGTTGTGTCCAGCTACATCGACGGCAACCACCGCAACCATGGTAGAGGTCAGTGTGAACTCAAAATGGAGAACTTGATATAGGGAAGTTGTCGAGGTGGTCGGATTGGCTGATGGTGGCTAGCCGGCGCTGGAAAAAACCCAAACGGTGGCGGCGGTGATGATGAATTGTGATAGAAAACTCGGTCGCCGACAGTGACTTCGGTGGCACCGATGGTGACAGTGGGTACGGACTGATAGCAGTTTGTGAGGTGGTCACGGTCTTACCGATCTAGGGGCCAGGGGAGGACCGCGGTCTAGCCGGTGGTGAGTTGAAGTGGTGGTGGCGCAAAAGATGTAAAAGTTTGAAATTCATGAAAAGTTTCTGAAAGATAATTAGGTGGAAGATAGGGTGGATGGTCCAAATTTTGCCACGTGGCACGATCTAAAACTTTGACAACTTGTTCCCTAGTGGGAGCCACCTATGGGTATATGAAATATACATATGGACGGAAAAGCTCAAATCACGACCGTCCAAAGTCAAAACTGACTCGAGTCCTACAAGTGATACTATGGCAGGAATCGAGGCAAGTGTGCTAAATGGGCCCACAGGGGCACAGAGCAAGCGATCTAAAATTCCTTTGCTACTTGCAGATGAAATACCAAAAGATCCAAATGGATACTAAATAGTACAACTTCCTAGTTCTAGGTCTAAAATCTTGGCTCATATAAAAATCATATGTATACCTCGTATATAGACTATTAACTCATTCTCCACTATATCATAATTGAAACTATCATATACATGTCGAGCGTACTCAACCTCCATAACATACTCATATAGCCATCTGAGCCTCATACTCATATTATTAAAATTATTATAGGTTGAGCTCGATCAAATCGACTCGAGGATCCGGGCCGAAATGAGTGCAAACCACAAACGGAGACAAACCCTTACCCGAAGACTACACACAACTCATGTAAAATGTAATATCTCTATATATAGGCATGCTCGTGGTATCATAAGCCACACTACCTAATGACATCTTAATAAAAGATTACTAAATAAAGATACGACTAAACACACAATATGTAAATCGAGACATACTAATTAAATAACTAATAAAAAATAATAAATAAATAAATACGAACAATCATGAATAAATAGATGATAATAAATACATAAAAATAATAAATACTCTAATCGTAAAATAATAATATCATATAATATATACGTAAATGGTTAAACACGAGTAAATATTATATATACTAGCGTTGGTAATCATATAAATAAATAAATAAATAAATACATAATAATTCTATAAATAAATAAACAATTATTTAATTTTAATTAATCATGAATAATAAAAATATCATAATCATCATTAGAGAATACGTAATTAAATACAATGAAATAATAGCATACACGTAACGAACAAGTGAATAAATAAATAAATAAATAAATGTATACAATTTGGTACACATAAAAAAACTAACATTAATAAGTAATATGGTATTAATAATCATTGTAAACATACATCATATACAATAAACATAAAAATAAAGATAAATATAAATAATAAATAAATAAATAAATAAATAAAAGATAAATAAATAATTAAATAAAAACACTTATAATATCAAATTATGCTAAATAATGTAAATATGCATATAAAATAATGAAAGGGTTTACCGAAAACGGTCGAAAAACAGACTGAAAACAGGCTGAACTAGACCGAACCAAGATGAACGAGACCAAACTAAATGCGGCTAAACCAACCCGGTCCAAGATTAACTAGAAAATGGGCTAGGTTGGCTAGGCTGATGGACATGGCTATGGTCATGGGTTGGCCGACTCGGGCATGCCTAGGCGGATGTGGCTGCGGATAGGTGGACTCGGTCGGAGGCGGGCGGACGCGGACACGAGCTGGACACTAGTAAGTAGGCCAGATCGGGGTGGCAGTGCCCGTTGCCGAATACGCCCACGATGGCATGACGGAGGTTGTTCTTGATTGCAATCGAAACAGGGGAGGACAGGGAATGTAATGATCGTGACGGTAGGAGAAGTCCGACCACTGGCTGGACGAAAATAGCAAGAATCGTGGCAGATAGTCAATGATACTCACCAGAGGACAACTGTCGGTACTAGAAAACGACCCAAACGGGTGGCGGTGGCGCAGAAAACCCACACAAAAATGTCGTCGCTGGCGGCAACTGCGGTGGCGCTGGTGGCAATTGTGGGTATGGATTGACAGCCAACTGCGAGTCGAAGTGGTGGCGGCGCCATGGGTTTAAAACTCTGAAAATGCGGGAGAAAACCTCTGAAAATCTATGTGTAGCTAGGGCTGAGTGGACTGCTCAGATTTTGCCATGTGGCATGATCTGAGCATCCAACAACTCAGTGGCTTAGTGGGGTCCACCTATGGGTATATACAATATACTTATAGATGGAAAGCTCGGATCAAGATCATCCAAAGTCAAAACTGACTCAACTCCTAAAATGACTCTATAAGTAGGAATTGAGGCAAGAAGGCTAGATAGGCCTTGAATGCTAAACTCAATCAAGCTGGGTCCACAATGGCTCAACCGAGTGTTCAAAAATTCCTATGGTGCATGCAAATGAAATACCCAAAAAATTCCAAACGGATGCTATATACTGAATCGGCCTAAAATCCTATCTAACTTATAAAAATTATATGTATACCTCGTGCATACACTGATAACTCATTATATACAGTATCGTAACTCAAATTATCATATGCATGTCGGGCATTACCTCAACTTCCATATCATGCTCATATGGCTATCTGGGCCCTCGTACTCATATTCTTCAAATTTTTCTAGATCAGAGTTCGTTTGACCTGACTTGAGATTGCTCGAACTCGACAAAACTAAAATCGGGAAAACCCTAAGCCGAAATTGGGGTTTTACATTATTTGTGTGTTCATGTATTTATTATTTAACTATTATCTATGTGTGTATTTAATTGTTTATATATTATTATTATGTCTCAATTTATGTGTTAGGTGTTTAGTTGTAGCCTCGTTAGCACTATTTTCTTTATTAGGATGTATTGATGATATGAGAACACACCACGAGCATGCATCATATAGAGATATTAGTATTTTACTTAGTAGTGGGTTTCGAGTGTAGGTCCGGAGTATGAGCTCGCCGTAGATATGTAGATATGTTTGGAGCCTGGACCACAAGTCCATAGGCTATCCCTCGATGGTGTTTTATCGGATCCGTCCGATGTCGGGTCATCTAGCTGTGTGTTTCTACACATGTTTAATAAAACTAAAAATGATGAGATCCCTTGTTAGTTTTCAAACTGAAGCTCGAGAAATATATGATATAAGCCTCTTCCCTATGCCTATTATATAGGTACTGTAACACCCCAAATCCGGTTCACGCTCGTGAACCGAACCGGCATGTTACAGGCCCCGGTTAGGTCGGCTAACCCGAACCTAACTCATGCGGATCCAATCTCGGCGTCTTAAGATGAAGATACGATCCATCATGAATGAATAAATTACGATAAAATCCTAACATGGTACTACATGAATGACATGCAATTCAAATTTCACACCATTACAATTACGATCAAAATTCTGAAATAAAACTGACAGGGTCTCCCCTAAAAGTGCAATTAGGGGCCACCCTGTCAAAATCATATATACAAACATATATACGTATAGCAACAATAGCATTCACACATACTTCTAATCTACTATATTCATCATTCTCTGAACTTTGGGTCCTAACCCATCATACTTTTGCTGCGCTACTCTGATCATTTCATTTCATGTCATTGTCATGCATCAAACATTTAATCATGTCATTCACAAAATAATAACATAATAATACAATATTAAACATTCAGAAATCTAACATGTGTGTGCACAAGACCTCATTGCTCCTCCGTCCAAGCTGGCTCATCCATCTCGTGCTTATCACCTACATATATATAAGAAAAACGTCAGTAACAAGCGTTACTGGTCCGGAAAATAAAATAACTATAACAAACTGGCTATGAGAGCAAACTCTCATCTGAAAGAAAACATCATACTCCACGTGAACACTCTGAAGGGCACTACTGAGGAGCCACTGGGCTGCAGACCCGGTAGCATCCCGAACTTACTGCTCTGCTGCTGGTACTGTGCTACTCTCAGCACTTCTTTTTCAGTACTTCTCATGAAACTTTATCCTAAGCCCTCTCCGAACCTCCATATCTCTCCTGGCCTTGAGCACGAAGGCCGAGTACTCTCAGGCAGTCGCCTTTAGTACCCTTTGAACCACAAGTCCGGACATGCGCTGTACTAAACAGTACCCGTAAACCTCCACGTTCTCCGGGTGTGAGGAACTCAAACGCGGAGTTGTCAGGATCCCTCGGGAATGGAACAGTCCGCTGGCACTAATCCAGAGCCCGCTTTGACTGTCACGGCATCCTCTGCATGGTACGTGCAGTCGGTTTCTCCATCTCTCGTCTCACTGAAAACTCGATAAAACTATATATATAGGCCTGGGAAAGGATTCATATAATAGGCCCGAAGGCAACTTGTGGTGGATCTGGTTTTCGAAATCATCCTCGAGGGATCTCATCCTCGAGGGGTTATTAATCCGGAAATATTCGATTAAATGGCCCGAGTTAAGTGGGATCCGATAAAACGCCACTTAACCCGCCCTGCAATAATAAAATAAACATACAATGGAAGAGCGTAAAACAAGACGAGTCCTAAACGGACCTGGTAGAAGCTCCAAGCGTGTCATCGCGCCTAGGCGGCGAGCTCCTATTCCGTACCTACACATCAAAACTAAATACTAACGCCCGCTAACTAAATGATGCATCAAACTCAACACAATTAAACACAGAATCATCATCAAAATAACCATCAAATAATTATAAGAGTAAATAATCCTAACTCAACTACTCATACCATATTTTATTCTGTTCTTCTAAGTTGCATCATACTAGATTAACATGTTCATACACAATTCATCTCATTAGATCACTTCATTAACTAATAATCTCATCATGCACATCTTTACTTTATTCATGGTCAAGACATTAATCATGATAATTAATTAACCCTAGCATGCTATGCTAACAATTATCATCAATTTTAAATAAATCAATCGGAGGTAATTATACCTCACGTCGTCGGCGATCGGCGACGGCTAGGGTTCTGTCGCGCGTCTCGGAGCTCAAATTCGGCGCTCATCGGCGTCCGAAGATCGATCGGGCTCCACTGGGTGAGCCCCGCGGAAGATCCGGTGAATTCTAGCGAATTCCAGAAATTCCGATTTTCTGGCGGTTTTCCGGCAGCTACTGGCGGTTTTCCGGCGACTTCCGGTGGTTTTCCGGCGACAATCGCCGGCGGCGTTTACTAGCTGGATAGGGGTCATGTAGGGTACCATTGGAACCGGCTCGGCGAGCCCGACTCATCTACAAGGTCGATGCGGCCAACGGAGGTGGCGGCTCGCCGGAAAATGCATAAAACAGAGGCCGGCCGTGGTGGTGTGGAGATCCGGCCGGGATGGGCGGCGCTGGCCTCCGTTCCGGTCGGGGAGGATCACTGGGTGGTCGCTGGTGCTGAGGCGACCACCTGATCGTGGCGGCGACGGTCGCCGGCGGCGAAATCGACGACGCGACCAAAACTTGGCCGCGGCGCTACGCACGCCGATTCCGGCGTCACGGCGGCCCGATTGGGGCCGGACTTGGTCGGGGCAGCATGGCGACGCCGTGGCTGGGCCGGGCGGCGTCGAACGGCGGCCAGGCGGCGTCGGCCGTGGCGGCGGTGGCGCGCGAACAGGGGCGGCGCGGGCGAGGGTTTGGGCGTGGGGGAGAAAAGGTCGGGGTAGAGGAAGAAAAGGGCTGGTGGCAATTTCGTAAATAATACTTGACTCGTCTCCGGCTCGAGTCAAGTATAATAACTAAGTCATATTAAATCCTAAAAAAATTCATAAAAATCAGGAAAAATCCCGTAAAATCACACAACACCAAACATCGTAATGATATGCTCTAGAATTATCAACCCACCCAAACTGCCCGTAACGCGTCCTAACGCGGTAAGCGGCCTAAGACTAATTCTACGATCCACTATATATAAAAATAAAATTAAAAAAAAACTAACTGGCATACTCTCATATATCTGATAACTCATTCTGTTCTGCTGTGTTCATGACGTTATCATCATATACTTGGGTACGCATGACCCTCATAGCTCATACACGCGACCGGCGTCGGCTCGGTACACGTGTCCTGAAACTGACTCAACTCGAAAAATAACGGTCGACCCGACCGGTTCTGAATATAAAACCCTAACTCGAATCGTGGGTTTTACAGGTACGCATGCATTTTATGGATTTTATGAATAAGAGAATGAGTGGTACAGAGATATGTATAGACCGCACTAGTACTCCTTCAAAGCGTGAGGTAGTGCAATGCATGAGGGTACTATGTAATGCGGTACATTTCTAGAATTTGTGACAATAACTTAATAGTTTTTTTGCCACTCAAGTACCGTGGCGAGTGATATAGAAGATGTGAGGGCGTAAGCGTTGTATGTATGAATATGATTATGAGCCGTGCATGCAATCCGGCGCTTGCTTAAGTATTTTTGCCTACCGCCCAGTGTGAGGAAAATCTTGAAGTTTCATAAGTTTTCGTGGGTAATGGAATACTCATTTGCCAGTTTGTATTAGTTATTTTTGGACTAGTAAAATTCGTTACTAACATTTTTAAAATAATATATGTTGGTCTTACAATCTTGAGTCGACTTTGGTAGGAGGACAGATAAAATGCTACACACATTTAAGCTTAGTGCAATTATATATTTTTCTTACTTTAATTGATGTTTGATATGTTTTGACGTGTATTTAACTATGTCTTCCATTCTCATGACATCAAGGAGGTTGTTTTGATGTATTTTATTGATCGAGTCCTACTAACTGACAATTTTGAACATAATTTGACTCGATCGTAACATTTCTGATTCGGTTCTTAGGTGAACCAAAATTGTGTTACAAGTTGGTATCACAACCATGTCCTGGTCAGTTGAGATGGAAGACTTTGTTTTGAGCCAAGTGTGTGGAGTTGTCCTTAGCCAAGCCGACATGTATTCCTTTGGTATTTTCTCTATATTTCAGTTTTTTGCTCAGTCAAACCATGGCAATGCATGCTTCAGTATTAATAGAAATTATGAGATAGATATGAGATCATGATTTTAGTAGATGCTAGCGCGGATCTCACTAGAATGTAATGATAAGGTCTGAGACATACCCTTGCTTTTATTGTGCCCATGATTTAGACTACGTAAGAGTGACCACATGCTAAGTTAGCTAAGGTTGAATTGGATGGTGACTAGGAGTACCTAGAACTTTAGTGACCACATTACAGTATTTGCCTATCTTTCGCATGTCACCACATCAGTCCGTCCTTGGGACATGGTGTACATTGTGAAACAGAGTCACAAGAGATGACACTAGTAGGGAGCTTGGAGTATGAAGATATTCAGATAGTTACGTGACACATGAACATGAACCATCGAGTGCCTTCAATAGATCCATTAGGCATGGTCCAAGGTCTACCTTGGAGAACTTGGACCTTCAGACAATTCCCTGTGGATGAAGGATGTGGTTATGATAGTGGAGCCACTGAGGTACTTGGAGCACAGATGAGAGTTTGGACAGATGACTTGAGATGGACCACTTTGAGGAGATAGTAGTGGATGAGGATGAGTAGCGAGGTGGATCTACAATCCCACGGACACTTCACCGCCTCCCCCTCTTCCAGTAGTGTATGTGTATCTTAATAGTATTATTGGCCACTCTTCAATATATAGAGGCCTGAACACATTGAGAATGAGAGAGATTACCTTTGACCGCAGATTTAGATGGCTGATCGGATGTCACTTGATCTACAAGGGACAAATTAGTGATAGCTATTGAGAACCAGTCAGTGTTCATACGAGTAATCACCCTAGATTTTAGAAGATACGTGTAGGCTCCGCATTGGATCACCATTGTACGTGTCATTACTATGATCCAGACCCCTCTGGATTAGACACGCATGGTTGGATAGTCTAAGTTGAGTTGATAGTAGCTACTTCTAATGAGACAAACACATGGAGGAAGATATGTCAGAGACAGTAGTGGGTTCACGACGTACATGTTTAGGATCAAGCTTTACCACCTGAGTAGCACAACCACCGTCTGAGTTGCACAACCACCTTCTGAGTAGCACAACCATCATGTGTGATGCACAACCACCGTTCGAGTTGCCCAACCACCGGCTATGATAAACTACTACCAACCAAATAGCACAATCGCCATCCGTGTTGCCCAACCACCAACCGAATAGCACTAAAGCCATCCGTGTTGCCCAACCACCGACCGTGATGCTCTACAACTGTCCAACTGAGTTGTTATAGTGAAAACAACGGCCAAGTAGTTACCTCACCCTACAGGAAGACAACTACTTGAGGATGTTCTTAACATTGCATAGAGACTACATGTCATAATTTCGGAGCATAGTAGGGTTAGAGATTGAGGATAAGATATAGCTACAGTAATATCATCTGGGCAGAGGAAAGGTAGGTACACTAGAATTATATGGATGTGATGGTACATAATTGACTTCACTAGTCATCTTGTATACCATCACCTTGACCTGATAGCATTGGGTCAGATGTGTAATGCAAGATAGCGTTAGTGACAATCTTATAGGGATTACTAGATAGTGTTAGTGCACCTTTTAGGGATGTATGTGGATAGAGTTAGAGAACATCATAGTATGACATCCAGATGGGATGACCATAGTGCTAGATTGTTTAGTCAACGTGACAGCATATGTGTGACCCACAGATAGGGTTACACAGATCTGATGGTTAGTAGTTGATTAGATATGCAGTTTAACTGATTTAGAGTATGGCCCAGCCAGAGAGAAATGTTTGACTCGTATTATAATCTTGACATAGATGATGGGTTTAGTTAGGGAGCACCCATTAGGGAGATAGTATTTTCCTTCTACTTCGCCTGCACAATTAGGTCCTTACCTTGAAACATAGGATTTTGCCTTTACCCTGAGTATAGGAGGTACCTTCATTGTACTGTATACGACTTACAGTGCAGGTAGCCAATGACAGACTAGTTTGGAGGAGACAAATACACCCAAGCTTGGGAGAGATGCAGAAAGAGACTTTGGTCAGACCGGATCATGTTGACTAGATAGAGGGACACCAGTGTATGCTAATCTTGACTTATAGCTTTGTTTGAAAGACTACCACAAAGGTAGTAGTCATGTGAGTCAAGATTAGTGCTATAAATCGGTATGGGACGGGAGGTCACATACCACTAAAGAATAGACAAGACACATGCCAAACCTCATTATGAGTCCTCATAGACTCGAGGAGAGATAGTGGTTCTTTGGGTCGTTTGAACCCCATCCGTTTAGAAGTACATAACTAGTACGGTATCGAGAAACGCATCCCTACTGTTAGTTGATTAAACTAGAGATGCTTAGGAGTTGTCTCTTAGGCTCATCATTAATTGGTTGTTCCATAGGCTGGCCACCTATGACGAAGTCTAATCATGATAATCTTAGAGACATGTCCATAGACCAACCCATTTTTTTTGAGTCAACCAGTATCCTATACAAAGTTTTTCCATTACCCTTATGACTTAGACAAATATCTGCACACTGCCACTGATAGAGTGATGTACTTACGTAATATGATTTTCTTCGATTAGTGCACTCTTTCGATAGACGTAATGTTAGATCCATTCACTTGTCATGTGACCAGATAATTTAGATAGAACCAAGCTTTCTCCTGTGTATTTTCACATTCACCTTTTCAGTTATACTATTCCTACTATCAGTTTAGTAGATGGTTGAGATGAGTACTCATTGGCTAGCACACATGCTACAAACCAGATGCAAACTCTGCAGTTTCATGTAGAGTATGTTTCTCATACTCCTTGAGGCATGCTATATATGTACAGGTGTTCTCACCTTTATTCCATCACAGAGAGTCCTCTTCAGCAGTAGTTACTGGTTATGTAGATAGTTATAAGAGCCCTAACACACATTAGAGTCATATCACGCGTCTTTGTTGCATTATGGAACAGAGTGAGATATTTGATTTACGACTGAGTTAGCTAAGACCCTGTGAGCGATCCAGTTCCTCTTCCAGGGACACCTGAGTGTTTGAC
The DNA here is from genome assembly GCA_033002965.1 of Piper betle. Taxonomy (NCBI): domain Eukaryota; kingdom Viridiplantae; phylum Streptophyta; class Magnoliopsida; order Piperales; family Piperaceae; genus Piper; species Piper betle. Next base: position 12,904 of record JAURVB010013412.1, on the reverse strand, counting down.
ATAGACAGGTGATAGTGAACCATATAGCTCATTTGCATATGCCCTTATGTACTAGAGTCCACCATATACTAGCAGGACTCACAGGACACCCTAGTATTAGTGTAAGACTTAGATTAGAGTGCCCAGAGGGTACACGTAGTTGACTTGCCATATTGATGAGGATCAGGGAGACATGGGTAGATGATAGGCCGTATACCTCACACTGAGATAATTTTTCCTGATGTAGTTCAAACTGGTAACTGCTTGACCACCCAATAGGCCCTTCGGGGTGAACCTAGGTTTTTCTCATTGAGGTCATTGCATTTCAGTCCTGGTAGTTTGTAGTGATCCTAGGAGCTAGTCCAGCGAGACAATTCAAACATGTATGGTTAGTCCAGATTAGATGATTCGATCATGTGTAGTTTGTCTAGTCAGATTATTAAAGCGCTAGCGAGCTTCCTCAGTGTTCAAGGATCTAGCATCATGTAGGTCCGTTTGAGTCTAGTCAGATTATTAAAGCCCTAGCGAGCTTCGTCAGTGTTCAGGGATCTAGCATCATGTTGGTCCGTTTGACCCGTGTGCAGCTAGCTTTTGAGGGAGATCTACTAGTTTGCCAAGTAGATGACATCTTCAGTTGAGCCCTCTAATCACAGTTGAGTCCTCTGATCACTAGTTTGCTATCAGTAACCGATTTTTTCACTGTTCATCACTGAGGCCGCTACCCTTTCTCGCCATTTTTCGACGACAGTGAGCCACCTTTTACCGATCCAACCACCCACACATCTTCATCTTCCCGAGATCATCATTTTTAGACAACTCATGACCACCACCACTGCCGCGATCACCACCATCGAAGTCGTTGCGCCCGGCAGCAATTCTGCGCCTTCCTAGCCGATTTCCGGCCAGCTAGTGGCCAGACTCTGCCAATCGTCACCACCACCACCTCCGCCTGGACATGCCCTGCCAATCCCAACCACCCTAGCCTCACCGCCGTCAGCAATTTCTGGTGACGGGCACCGCCGCCCCCTCCCGTCTAACCCGTTCACACACGTCGCGTTTACCTGCCCACGTTCACGACCGCGTCTGTGTATGCGTCCGTATGCTTGATGTTGATCGCCAGCCCGCCAGCCCATGTCAAAGTCCACCTACCCAGTTCAGGTCCGCCTATCTAAACCAGCCCATATTTTTGTTAAACCAAACCAGGTTGGTTCAACCCATTTGGCTTGGCCTGGTTTAACTTGTTTCACTCTGGTTTAGCTTGTTTTCGACAGTTTCTCGACTGGTTTTGGTAATTCCAGAGCTCCTACACTAGTTTACATGCTTATTCACATTTTTTTAGCATGTTTGAATGTTATAAGTATTTTTCTTTATTTATTAATTATTTTATTTATTTATTTATTCATGTTATTAATTTCTTATTATTTATATATATGTTGGCTATGATGAATGATTATGTAACTAATTATTGTTATTGATAATGTAAATATTCTTAGATATTATTTTTGTTCATGTTATCTTACTTTATTTAATTAATTGATTATTATTAATTATTCCTAACTTGTGTTATTATTTATATGTATTTAGGCGTATGTTTGTAAATTTGATATTTATATTAATATTCTTCATAATTAATTAATATTAGACATTTATTTATATATTTGTCTATTGATTGATTGATTTATTTATTTATTTATTATTTTATTATTTATATGTTTAGTAACACGAGTATATATGATATTTAGTCGTGTTTAACCGTGTATTTATATAGTATAATTATATTATTATTATTATTTTGATTTGAGTATTAATTATGCTCATGTATTTATTATTTAAGTAATTATCTAGGGTGTATTTAATTGTTCATTTATTATTTATTATGTCTCGATTTGCATGTGAGGTGTTTAGTTCTACCCTTGTTAGTACTATTTTTTTTATTAGGCTGTATTGAAGATATGAGCACATTCCATGAGCATGCATTATATAGATATATTAGTATTATACTTACTAGTGGGTTCCGATGTAGGTCTCGAAGTCCGAGCACGCCGTAGATGTGCATATATGCTTGGAGCTTAGACCACAGGTCCGTAGGACTCTCACTCTCTACTTGACTCCTTCCTTGTAGAGTTTAATTGTATTTTAAATGTAGAACAACATCGGAGGTGTTTTATCGGATCTCTCAGATGTCGAGTTATCTAGCCGTGTTTTCTGCGCATGTTTAATAAAACTACAAGGATGAGATCCCTTGTTGGTTTTTGAACTGAAGCTTTAGAAATGTATGATACAAGCCTCTTCCATAAGCTTGTTATATACATACGCACATTTTTACGGATTTCATGAATAAAAGAATGAGTGGTACAGAAATATGTATGGACCATACTAGTACTCCTTCAAACCCTAAGGTAGTTTGGTGTATGATGGTACTATGTAATGTAGTTCCCAAATTTGTGGCACTAACTTAACTGTTCCTTTTGCCACTCGAGTATTGTAGCGAGTGATATGGAAGATGTGAGGGCGTAAGCAATGTATGTATGAATATGATTATGAGCCATGCATGAGAGCTGACACTTGCTTAAGTATGTTTGCTTACCGCTTAGTGTGAGGCAATCTTGAAGTTTCATAAGTTTTCGTGGGTAATTGAATACCCATTTGCCAGTTTGTATTAGTTATTTTTTAACTAGTAAAATTTGTGACTGACGCTTTTCATATAATATATGTAGATCTTGCAATCTTGAGTCGAATTTGGTGGGAGGACAAATAAATACTACACACACAACTTGAGCTTAATATAGTTATTTACTTTCTTACCGTTATTTATGTTTGATGTGTTTTAACGTGTATTTATTTAACAATGTCTTCCATTCTCATGATACCAAGAAGGTTGTTTCGATATATTTTATCAATTGAGTCCTACCAACCGACAATTTTAAACATGACTTGACGTGATCGTAATATTTTTTATTTTATTTTTAGGTGAACTGAAATTGGGGTGTTACAAGAGCCATCAGCAAGAGTTTTCTTAAGCTGGTTTCTGCCATCGCCGCCACCCTTTTGGATCATTTTTCAGTGTCAGCGAGCCACCTCCGGCCAGTCCGACCACCCACACAGCTTCTATTTGCCGAGATTTGTATTTTAAGACAACCCACGATAACCACCACAGCCTCGATTGCCGCTAGTGACGTCCCCGCACCCGACGGCGATGTCGCCCTCTTTTCGGCCATTTTCCAACTAGCAACCGGCCGGACTCCGTCGATCATCACCACCATCATATTCCTTATCACATGGGCCATCGATCTCGACCAGCGACGACCCCAGCTGCGCCGTTGTCTCCATTTTTGACGGCGGACAATGCAACCACTCGTTCAGCCTGTTTATCCGCTGCCCGCTTTTGTGTCCTCCTAGCCATCCACGAGTCTGCTTGTCTGTGCCTAGGTTCATGTCCATCATGTCTGCCTAGTTTACCTAGCATATTTTTCAGTTAACTCAGACAGAGCTGGTTCAATTCGCTTTGGTTTGGTTCAGCTCGCTTTGGTCCGTTCAACTCAGTTTCAACCCGTTTTTTATCGTTTATCTACTATTTTTGGTAATTTGAGAACCCCTACATTAGTTTAGATGTATATTCCCATTGTTTAGCATGTTTGGATGTTATAAGTAATTTTTATTTATTAATTATTTTATATATATTTATATATTTATTCATGATTATTCATTTCTTATTATTTTTATATTTGTAGACTATGATGAATGATTATGTGACTAGTTATTGTTATTGATAATGTATTTATTCATAGATATTATTTTTGTTCATTTTCATCTTATTTTATTTATTTTATTTATTGATTATTAATTATTTCTTATTAGTGTTATTATTATACGTATTTAATCATATGTTCGTATATTTAATATTTATATTAATATTCTTTATGATTAATTATTATTAGTCATTTATTTTTATTTATTTATTAATTTATTTAATTATTTATTTGTTTATTGATTTATTTATTTATTTATATGTTTACTAACACTGAGTATATATAATATTTACAAGTGTTTAACTGTGTATTTATATGGTATAATTATATAATTATTTTATTATTAGAGTATTATTTATGTTTATTTATTTATTATTTACCTAATTATCTACGAGTGTATTTATTTATTTATTTATTTATTTATTATTATATCTCGATTTACATACTAGGTGTTTAGTTATAGGCTTGTTAGCACTTTTTCTTTATTATGATCTTGTTTCTACACATTTTAAATAAACCTACAAGGATGGGATCCCTTGTTGGTTTTTAAACTAAAGCTCAAGAAATATAATATATAAGCTTTTTCCTAAACTTATTATATAAATACGCGTATTTTTATAGATTTCACAATAAGAGAGTGAGCAGTATGGAGATATGTATGAATCATAATAGTACTCTTTCAAGCCCTAAGGTAGTGCGGTATATGAGGCACTGTGTAACACAACACATTTCAGAAATTTGTGACACTAACTTAATTGTTCCTTTTGCCACCCGAGTATCGGCAGGTGAAATATGGAAGATGTGAGGGCGTAAGCATTGTATGTATAATATGAATATTAGTCGTGCATGCAAGCTGGCTCTTACTTAAGTATGTTTACTTACTGCCCATTGTGATGCAGTATTGAAGTTTCATAAGTTTCGTGGGTAATGGAATATCAATTTTCTAGATTGTATTAGTTATTTTTCAGAATAGTAACACTCGATTACTGATATTTTTTATATAATATATGTAGGTCATGTAAAACCCGAATTGACTTTGGTGGGAGGATAGATAAACACTACACACATTTGAGCTTAACACATTTATTTCTTTCTCTTTACTAATATTTGATGTGTATTGACGCATATTTAACAATGTCTTCCATTCTCATGACACTCGAGCGGGTGGCTTTGATCTATTTTATCAATTGAGTCTTACCGACTAAAAATTTTAAATATGACTCGACTCGATCAGTAACATTTCTCATTCGGTTATTAGGTGAACCGAAATCGGCATGTTACACTGGGAACAAGGTCGAAGCAACCAAAGGAAAGGGGCAAAAAGTGGATTAAGGTGTGGTTTTTATAGAAAAGAGAAAACTTGCCAGCACTGGCCGCTACAAAACTAGACCATAGAAGTATGGTTTGATGACTTAAGAAGTAAGGCTGAACTGAACAAGGAGCAATTTTTAAGTTCTAAATCGTTTGTGCCAAATCATTTGCTACATTATTTGTGCTAAATCGTTTCCATGTTAAGTATCTATTCTTATGATAATTTGGAGGTTCTAATTATTGGGGGATCTAACCTTGATTTGTAATCTTAAGTTAGCTTTCTTCTAGATAAAGTTCCTTCTCAAATAAATCAAAGAAGTGTATTATGGCAACGATAATCCCATGATTAAAATCATATTAAGATATTAAAGGTAATTATATCTATATATCTGATTTTTCTAGAATTAAATAAATTGTTTTCATTTACATAAATATCTTGTCATATTAATTTTAAAGTGCATATATTACAATTATATAATGCATAATCCTTTAGAAAACAAAGCATTATCCGTTCTATTAGGGAGCAATTTTACACATCCACCAAGAATTATATAAATAATTAATTTAGATTCTGAAATGGGTATGAAAAGTGAGCATCCAATGATAGCAGCCCAACTTTGCATTTGGGTTATTTTTTTAGATACATGCAGATGGTATAATTATGAGTGCTTTACTAGAGAAAAAAAAGAAACATTTTTATAATATAACTTGGTAGTGAGAAAAGCAAGCTTATTTGCCAAAAAGAAGAAAAAAATATGAGTTGTTTAAAATATTATTATTTAAAAAATTCAAACAAATTTTATTAAAATATTAAAAATATATTAGAAAATTTAGGCAAGGCAACCCACCGTGGCTGGAATGGGCTACCCAAGGCCCAGGTGACCCGATCTCCGGTCACAAAATGGTAATTTTATCATTATAATAAAAATTACCTTTTGATAATTAATTTTAATTCTGTGATCACCGGTAATATTGGAAAATATTCATCTTCATGGTAAAAAGCTCTATTTATTATTGAGGTAAAACATATTGCCGGCTGTTAATTTGTTTATTTTTTTGAATGAATAGATGTTGACCGATACCATTTCTTCCAAATCCACTAACCCCAAAAAAACCCCATCTACCAAAATTCAAACATTGCCAGAGCGAGGACGAACACCGGGAAAAGAGTAAAAATGATAAAGAGGAGCCAAATGCTGACAGCAAACGAACTCAAACAAACTGCTCACCATCTCACATCCCATCAAAATCTAAACTTTTCAAAAAAATAAAAAATAAAAAAATAAAAAAACTTGAAACCCCAAATGTAAAGAAGGAAGGAACACTAAGTCTGGAAATCCATACGGCTGGGGACCTTTTGAGTGGAGATTGGACTAGTTGCGGGCGAAGCGGCTGAGAAGGCTGGCTGCACTTGTGACGATCCCATTTCCATTCTTCCGTCATTGCCGAACAGCCGTCTTCTCCAGTGTCACGTGACAACAAGCAAGGCAGCGGCTTTTCCGGCCCTTTGAGGCTTAGTAAAAACTATAAAATCCCCAAAATTGAAACTAGAAAAATCATAAAACACAACACGAACCAAATAAGAAATAAGAAAGCAGCTCAGTGGGAAGGAGTGATGGCTCCTGAGGTAGATGGTACCGACGCCAGCCATCGTACCTCCGTCGCCCTTCACCCTATCAAGTTGTGGTATTCGCCGCTATCGTCTCCGACATGTTTTCCAAGCCGTGCCTTCAGACCCATGCCCGAAGCGCCCCCACCGCCCACAAAGTCAATCAACACTAGGACTGGTCCCACGAACTTGGCGGATAGACCTGTTGGCGCCGCCCATCTCCTTGTCAAGGACATAGGAGAGGTGGAGGTGCAGGCCGAGGCAAAGCCGCGGATGGCTTCAAGGTGCTTGAGGAGGGAGGAGAGGTAAAGAAGGGGATTAGCGTCTGTAGACTCGAGGGTGTAGGATTGAAGGGCGATGAATGAAGCGGGCCTCGACGGCGAGAAAGGCATCGGCCCCGGCGTAGTTGGGTCCTGGTAGACCGATGGACAGGTTTGTATTGCCGCCGAAGCAAGGTAGAGGAGGAGAGGGAAAAGCGGGGAAGGTGGGACGATGTTAACGGTATTGTCACTGTTCCCGCCGGTTAAAGCATTTGTGGTCCCACTTCATTTTCCTCGCGTCTCTTCCCTCATCTTGCGTTGACGATCGGCGTCTGAAGAACCTGGGTCTTTAAAAATCATCCCGCACAAAACATCCTTGGTAGAATAGAAATTAGGCAAGACTTAAACTACGTAATATGCATGGTTGCATGAATCGGAATCGGAATCGGAATCGGTCTGAATCGGCCTAAGAATCGGTTTAGTTGAATCGGTCTAAATCGGTTATATACAAAAATTTGCCAACTCAGTACAGAAATACCTAAAATACATAATTATATAATTTTTCGACATAAATACACAAATTCAAGTATTTATACAACAATCACAAAGGTATGTAATTATGACAATACAACGGTAGAGTCATACCTGAAAGAACAAATAAGAATATACTTGAAAGAACATACTCTTTCTATAATTCAAATAAGAGTAACCTGAACAACATATTCCTTATGTAGTCCAGCAATATGTTGCTTGATAGCGATTATATCCCTACACAGCATTATGGTTTTTCGTCAAAAGTACTACAGATGACTTGCTTCTTAGATGCATCAAGTGGTGTGCCATATTCCCATCCAAAATCCATCTTCGCTGTGAGTCTATTAGTTTTTAGCAACAAGTTCCTCCAATACAAGCTTCAAAAATGGACGTCCAACACAATTTTACGTAGTGCTTAGTACTGAGTCATCTAAGTCATCATCTGTACTATCTTCGGAGTCCGAGTCATTATCACAATCGAAGTAATGGAACTGAGCCTCTGCATTAACACGAGACCCTGCAAAAGGAGGATAGAACTTCCACTCATAGGCAACGATTAACAGCTAATTCTAATCGTGCAAGCAGGCATTAGATGCCATTTTCAACTTCACACAGTAAGAGGCCTTAAATTAAAAGCAATGACCAGACTCATTACCTAAAAGTGAGCCGGTTTTGGGCTAGCTCTTGCATACAAGCAGTGAATTCTAGATGTCTTTTCTGCGTGAGTTCTAAATTCTTTTCACTTTTTATCTAACTAAAGCCAATCTTCAAAGTGCTACACAGTCTTGAGGCCTCAAAGTCACATGTAAGGATGCCAACAATCTGAGTAAAATCAAGCTGTTGTAGACTCTTCTATCTCACTTGTTAACTTAATACAAGAAAACAAAGAACTCTAACTTAATACATGAATTTAGTTTAAAAAAAACAGGCACTCAATTACTTGACCCATGTATTGAATTAGCTCAAAACAGAGTGAGTCATATATAATAATGGTTTTAAAATATGAAAACACTAAATTGAATTAGCTCTAAACATGAGCATGAATTGTTCTTGATATTATGCCCGGGATTAACCTAAAACAGAGTTGAATAAAATCATACACAAGTCTTGAATGACATATAATCACCCATCTTCATCAATACTCAATTATACTATATTGAGTTTTCGTTTGTTACTGCTCAAAAACATTAAGATAAATGTGGATTCCACAATGATAATCTGTTGTTCTTCAATCTAAAGAAGCTTAATCTGGAGCAGCACGCAACCTTTTGTTTTCCTCAACAACACCATCATTTCCTGCATGTTTGCTTCAATACTTCTTACGTCCATTATATGGTCTTCACCATCTTTAAAAGCTTGTTTGTTTTTTAAGTGATGTATCATTCACTTAGACAAGGCCACATAATTGTTCTCATTCTTTGTCAAGTACCCGCCACCTACATTTTTTTCTGCAAGTTGACGGTCTAGACCCAACTGCATTATTTTGATTGCCAACTTCTCATTTAATTAGTGTCTTTGTCTAAAAATTAGTATTAACAAGGTACCAAGTATGCTAATTAAGCAAAGTCTACAGGATTCCATAGCAACTCCTAGTCACATAATACTACAAAAACAAGTGTACACTAGCAAGTAATCATGCAAAATGGATCTAGCAAGTAACTTTGCATTATCTCAAGCGGAACAACAGACTATTTCATTTGGGCCATCTTGAAGAAAATAATCTTTTTGGTTGGCTCTCATCATTTTCCATATCAAGCTCATCAGTTAAATGTGAAATCAGTATAAAACCAATGTAAGGCTAATTCTTATTTCACATTATCTTGAAGTGTTGTTAGCATGACTTTTAAGCCCAGATTTCATAAGAGGCTTCCATGACTTTTTTAAAGAACATGTTTGATTAATTAAAGACAGAAAGGACAGATATGGCTCACATGAGGAACCTGCACTCTGATTTAGAGATGAGTGAACTCGAAGAATCTTTGGACCGGGAAATTTTGTCTTTGTGGATGAGGCTGGACGGCGGAATCGCGGCGGAAGCGTCGGACGGCGGACGCTGAGTTCGGAATCGGGCGCAGCGTCGGCAGCGGAATCGCGGCGGAGGGCGGAGCTGAGATCAGAATCGGGCGGCGGTGGCGTGGTCGGACGGAGCTGAGGTCGGACGGCGGCAGCGAGCGGCGGAGGGCGGCGGAGCGAACGCAGCGGCGGAATCGGGGGAGAGGGGTTTGATTTTAGGTTTTTAAAATCCAAATTACCATTTTACCCATGATTAAATAATTTAATAAAAATCATACCTAGGGTATTTTGGTAATTTTGTAAAAAACCGATTCCGCTTTTAATCGGCCGATTCCGATTCCGAGTTAAATCGGTCGGAATCGGCCGAAACTCGCCGATTCAAGACCCGATTCGGGCCGTCCGGTCGGCCCCAAAATCGGATCGGCGCGACGCCGATCCGATTTAAATCGGCCGATTCGTGCATCACTGGTAATATGTAGTAGTATCATGCGCAATACAAAATAGAGAATGATTTTATTTTCATAAATAGTCCTCGTTAAATAGTAAGATATAATATAATAATTTAATAACTTAAAAATATAAATTTTAGAAACAGATTTTAGTTAACTAAAGAGATAAATTATAATAATTTGATTTTTTTTATTTTGTACTATTTACTTAGTTGAAACTCATTTTCCATGGGAGAGTGAGTTTTAGTTCCTCTAATAATAATTAAAGTAGAAACGTGGCAGTTGTAATTAATTGATAAAGAATAGATTTTATTTAAGATTGCATTTTGTAAGAAGTATGAATCTTAAATTACATACCTTTGCAACGGAAGTAGCAGGCCTATACTCCTTCACAATGTCTACTAGTGACAATTGTGAATTAATTTAACTCCACTAATACCTGTGCATTATTAGTCTTAAGCCCGAATAAAGGAAGTGAGTTGGTGTCAAAAAAGACATCTGACCGTAAAAATTATAATTTGTAACCATATAGTTCCTAATTTAGGATCTATGTGCCCAACACTGTTTAAGGTATCTAGTGGAAAAATAAGAAGAAGAATCAACCTCTTACCAAGTTATCACAAAAGACTAAAAAATAACCCATGGACAATGGCAATACTCATTGTATTGCCAAATATATCATTAATTTATAAAAAACTAATCACTTGTAATGTCTTACCCTCAATATTCTCGCCCTAAGACCTAACGAGCAAGTATATATGATATGTATTATAAAATCAACTATGTACTAAAATTTTAAAACTGTCATTAATGATATTCAATGAGCACTAATTTGCCTACATATAATAGTGATATTGTGTAATACCCCAAATCCGGTTCACGCTCGTGAACTGAACCGGTATATTACAGGGCCCGGTTAAGTCGACTAACCCTGACCTAACCCGAACCTAACTCATACGGATCCAATCTCGACGTCTGAAGATAAAGATACAAATCTCAATGCATGGATGAATGCACAAACCGTAACATGGTACTACATGAATAACATGCAAATCAAAGTACACACTAAGACAATCCCAATAAAAATTAATAAAAGTTTTGAAATATAACGGACAGAGTTTCCCTAAAAATGCAATTAAGGGCCACCCTGTCAAATATACATATGCAAATATATATATAACCATATATCAAACAATTTCATTCATACAAAATACAAAATTTAACATGCTGTAACTCATTTTGAAACTTAGGTCTCAACCCACTATGCTGCCATTGCACAATCTATTCATGTTCACATCATCTCATCATGTCTTAATAATTAATCACGTCACATCATCATGTCTCAAGCATTTAATCACACCATATAATAATATCATAAACACAATATAAACACTCAATTGACTGACATGTGTGCAAGCGACAACAGTGTTCCTCCGTCCAAACTGGCTCCTCCAACTCATAATTGTTACCTACATATGGTATAAAAACACGTCAGTAACAAGTATTACTGGTCCGAAAAATAAAATAACTATAACAAGCTGGCTATGAGAGCAAACTCTCATATGAAAGAAAACATCATATACTCCACGTGAACACTCTGAAGGGCACTACTGAGGAGCCACTGGGTTGCATACCCGGTAGCATCCCGAACTTACTTATCTACTGCTGCTGATGTCGCTCTCGACATTTTCTTACTTCATTTTTGGTCTCAAATCCTAAGCCCTCTCCTTACCTCCATATTTCTCTTGGCCTTGAGCATGAAGGTTGAGTACTCTCAGGCAGTCGCCTTTAGTACCCTTTGAACCACAAGTCCAGACATGCGCTGTACTAAACAGTACCCGAAACCTCCACGTTCTCCGGGTGTGAGGAACTTAAACGCGGAGTTGTCGGGATCCCTCAGGAATGAAACAGTCCGCTGGCACCAATCCAGAGCCCGCTTTGACTGTCACGACATCCGCTGATGGTACGTGCAGTCGGTTTCTCCATCTCTCGTCTCACTGAAAACGCAAAAACTACATATATATAGGGCTGGGAGGGATTATATAATAGGCCCGAAGGCAACTTGTGGTGGATCTTGTTTTCGAAATCATCCTCAAGGGGTTATTAATCTAGAAAACTGTTCGATTAAATGGCCCGAGTTAAGTGGGATCCGATAAAACGCCACTTAACCCGTCCTGCAGATAATAAAATAAACATACAATAGAAGAGCGTAAAACATAGTCGAGTCCTAAACGGACCTGGTAGAAGCTCCAAGCGTGTCATCGCGCCTAGGCGGCAAGCTCCTACTCCGTACCTACACATCAAAATTAAATACTAACGCATGCTAACTAAATGATGCATCGCACACAATGAACATCACACTCAAAATACAAACAGTATCCAGCTACAACCAAATAATCATAGATGTGAAAATAATTTTAACTCATCCTGTTCATACTAATTTTATTATGTTTTTCTAAGTTACGTCATAGTCACTTATCATGCTCTCATTAGATCACTTACTCTTCATTCACACTTAATCTCATCATACAAATCATCGTTTCATTCATAATTAAGCATTAATCATATCAATAAACCAACTCTAGCATGCTATGCTAACAATCATCAAGTTTAAATCATAAATTTGGAGGTAATTATACCTCATGTCATCGGCAATCGGCAACGACTGCAGTTTTGTCGCGCGTTTCGGAGCTCGAATTCGGCGCTCATCGGCCACCATCGTTAGATCGGGATCGACTGGATGAACTCTGCGGAAGATCCGGCGAATTCCATCGAATCTGGTTTTCCAGCAAGTTTCAGCGGTTTTCCAGCAGGTTTTAGTGGTTTTCCAGCAACTTCTGGCGGTGTCTATTGGCTGGATAGGGGTCATATTGTGTAAAGACCCGGAAAAAATAAAAATAAAAATAAAAATAATATATATATATATATATAAATAATAATAATAATAACGTTCGACGCAGGAGAATCGAACGTGAGGAAAAAAATTTGTTAGCTGGGTAT